>PVIY010002970.1:0-119305 GCA_004026745.1 Myrmecophaga tridactyla
TTGACATATATATATATATGTCAGCTACATGGGCAGCTGCATGCACAGGGGGCTGGTGTGGTGGGGGTCCTGGAGTGTGGGGAATGGGAACAGGTGATGGGGTTTGGCTTCATGGGTTTTGGGGTGAGTCACAGGTCATGGGGCTGTGCTAGTATATATATATATGTCCTTTTTTGGGTTGGGAAGTTTTCCCCCATTATATCCTCAACTACTCTTCCTAGCCCTTTACTCCTCTCTTCTTCTGGAACACCAGTGGTTTTTATATTTGTGTGCCTTGTTTTATCTATCATTGCCTTGAAATCCCGTTCAAGTTTTTCCATCTTTTTTGCCATTTGTTATTTTGAGTCTTTGAAGTCAATTATCCTGTCCTCTATATCACTTATTCTTTCTTCTGTCTCTTAAAATCTGGTGTTGTGTGCCTCTAGTATTGTTTTTTATTTGGTCAACAGAGTCTTTAATCTCCCTGAGATCCACTATTTTTCTACTTATTCTTTCAAATTCCTCTTTATGCTCTTCTACTATCTTCTTGCTCTCCTTTATATCATTTGCTGTCCCACTTATTTTATTAAGCAGAATTGTATGAACATCTTTGATTAGTTGTTCCAACATCTGTGTCTCCTCTGGTATTTTAATTTGGTCATTAGGCTGCATTGTGATATATTTAGTGATCTTTGGTTGTCTTCCTGGCATGCAAATATCTTGATTGATTTACTTTGGGAGTTGATTTCTTTTAGTAGTCTAGGACCTTGTGTTTGCAGGATTGTTGTACAGCAGGGAGTAGGGTATGGTGTGGGGTACCCAGTGCAGTGATTTGTTTCAGGGCAGGTACAGGCATAGGTTGGGGATGTTACACCGATTCTTATGAATGTGGGCATCCAGCAGCCAGGGAAGCAGCTGTGTGGATGCACTGGTCTGTAGGACATAACCCTTGTGTGCACTGGTCTAAGGCATGGGGCACTTTGCATGCATGTGTAGAGCTGTGACAGCAGGTCAGTGTTATGCCTCCATGGATTGGGGGCAGATGTGACAGGGCTGCATAGGTCAGCACTTTCTCAGAGCTAAGAACTGTGATTGAGGGTCGTATGCATGTGCAATTCTAGGACTGCTGTAAAGCGCAGTTCCCAGAGCTGAAAGATGTAATTGTTGGCCCATGCACATGTGTGGGCCTAGGAATGCTGTAAACTGATGTGCAGAGCTCATCCGGTATGGGGCAAGTCTAAGTGAAACCATGGGCGGGGGGATAGGGATAACCTGGGTATGGAAATTAGTACCTGTAGCCTTTATGTACTGACAACAACTTGCAGGGAACAAGGCGGGGGAGGAAGTGCTTGGGAAGGGTGCAGGAGAGGTGGGTTGGGCTGCACTTGGGTGGCATTGTGGGGCAGCTACATGCACAGGGGGCTGGTGTGGTGGGGGTCCTGGAGTGTGGGGAATGGGAACAGGTGATGGGGTTTGGCTTCGTGGGTTTTGGGGTGAGTCACAGGTCATGGGGCTGTGCTAGTGAGGATAGCGTGCCCAAGGAATGTGGCCTGGCTTACTTCCTAGTCCCCAGCTCCTGTCAGTGCACTCCTCTGGGCTCTGCACCTCCACACCATATAAAATAAATTTATATGGTCATGTGTTTTTTCTTCCTTTGATTGACATGGTGGTGAATTACATTGATCAATTTTCTAACATTGAACCAGATTTGCATTTCTGGGGTAACTGCCATCCTCCTGTTCAAAGTGTATTATTATTATCTTTTGCTGGATTTAACTTCCTAATATTTTCTTATATATTATTTGCATAATTATATGGGATATTTTTCTGTACTTTTGTTTTTATTGTCCATCTGTGTTGCTATAACAATAATTTTGGATTCATAAAATGATTTAGAATTATTTCTTCCTTGTCTATTTTTTTCTGGAAGATATGGTATAGAATTAGTATTTCTTCTTAAAATATTTGGTAGGTGTCACCTGTGAAGCTACCTATATATTTCTTCTTCTCAAGGTTTTAAACCAAGTGTTAAATTCTTAGTAGTTATAGAATTTTTTAGGTTATCTATTGCATTTATGTTTAGTTATGTAAGTTTCTGGTTTTGAGGAATTTATCCATTTCATCAAAGTTTTAGAATGTATTTGAGTGCCATTTCTTATACTATTTACTTATTATTTTAATGCTTATGGAATCTTTAATGGCATCTCCTCTTTCATTCCTGGTAATTTGTGTCTTCTTTCTAATATTGTTGAGGATTATTCTATTCAATTAACACTTAAAAAACAGTTTTTTGTGGGCCATTGTGGCTCAGTAGGAAGAGTTCTTGCCTGCCATGCTGAAGACCCCAGTTTGATTCCTGGTGCCTGCCTATGCAAAAAAAAAAAAAAAGAAGAAGAAGATCTTGATTTTATTGATTTTTCCATATCTTATCCTTCTTTAATTTCATTGATTTCTGTTATTATTTCCATTTCTCTACATGATTTGAGTTTATTTGCTTTTCTTTTTTACATTTTCCTAAGGCTGAAGTTTAAATTATTGAATCAAAATCATTCTTATTTCCTGAAGGAAGTATTTAGTGCTATATTTCCCTCTAAGCACTGTTTTAGCTATATACTATAACTTACACTTTTTGATTTGCTGCATTTTTATTTTTGTTTAATTCAAAATAACTTCCAATTTCCCTTGAGACTTCCTCTTTGACCAATGCATTTTGCATGAGTATGTTGTTTAATTTCCTAGTGTTTAGAGATTTTTCTGTTCTTTTTCTCTTAGTGGTTTCTAGTTTAATTCCATTATGGAATATACTTTATATGATTTTGATTTTTATGAATTTGTTAAGGACAGTTTGCCAAATCCTTTGCTGTGAGCCCACAGCAGTTGTTCAGGATATTTAAGTAGCCTCATGAAAGCATGATGAAAATCCTTTGTTATCTTTTGGAAACACACCATACAAAGGTGGTTTCCCTTCTCCCTTTGCCTCCCAAGCTTTTTTACTCCTTTTCATTATCGAATAAAGAATCTACGAGATCTCAGGCCTTTGGAGCCCAGTCAGGGAAAGTCAGGATGCCTCACATGTCTCCTGGGCAGTCTGTGTCCTCTTATTCTAGGATATCAGCATGCTAATATTTCTAAACTCTTATCTACAAGGTATAGCTTATAGATTTATCTTTCTGTGCACTCTCCAAATCTGCTGATTTCTCTGTCTTTCTGAAACAGTCCACTGCAATGCCCCCTATGGGCATGCTGTGTTCTCTGTCTTCCTCAGGACAGCCTGCCATTGCTAGCTGCACCACACAAAATGTGGTGCAGTCAAGCAAGTGGGTGATCCCTAACCAGACCAAGAACCAGTTCAACCCAGGATTACCCCTGCAGTGCCTTCCATTGCCGGATTCATGCTTTCTATTGCCAATGGTTCTTTGGTCTCCAACACAGCACAACACCAAGACTAAAGAACACACTAGACAGAAGATTCCCCATGAGTTTAATTATGGGCTTCCAGAGAAGAGAAAGATCTTCCCAATGTTGGCCAGTTTGGAAATGAAAGTCTTCCCTCCACCCAAAGCCAATAAAAAAAAAAAAAGAGAGAGCAAGGCTTTCTCAGGGAATGGCTTATAAAATTCAACAGTCTCATGAGTTACAATAAAGTTTCAACAGACTCTCATGAGATTGGTTACCAACAGTGACTATGGGAGGGGAGTTTTACATTCTTTGACCTTTAACTTTTGTCCTGGTCATGTAGATGACTGTGTGACTTGTTCTCAAATTGAGGGAGGGGGCAAACCCCTGGGTCCTTACAAGTATCACCTCACTGTCTCTGAGCAGTACTAATTTTTTTTTCCTTTTCATGGTCCTTGAGGCAGTGTTAGAGGGATTCCCTTACAGCTCTTTCTGCGATGCTATTAAATGCTATGTTGCTACTGTTACTTCTGTGTGTCTGATAAAGTTCATACTGGAAGATTCTAGAGGGAAAACAATGGCTAAATTCAATGGCAGTTTGGTGGTTCTTTGAATTCTGGTGTTCCTTCCAAACTCAAATGCCATTGGGTACTTACTTTTGAGGGATGCTATTAGTTAGGGTTGTCTAGAGAAACAGAATCAACAGGGAACACTCACAAATATAAAATTTATAAAAGTGTCTCATGTGACCATGGGAATGCAGAGTCCAAAATCCACAGGGCAGGCTGTGAAGCTGACAATTCCAATGGAGGGCCTGGATGAACTCCACAGGAGAGGCTCGCCAGCCAAAGCAGGAAGAGAGCCTGTCTCTTCTGAATCCTCCTTAAAAGGCTTCCAGTGATTAGATTAAGCATCACTCATTACAGAAGACACTCCTCTTGGCTGATTATGAATGGAATCAGCTGTGGATGGAGTTGATGTGATCATGATTTAATTCTATGAAATGTCCTCATTGCAGCAGACAGGCCAGCACTTGCCCAACCAGACAAACAGGTACCACCACTTGGCCAAGTTGACACCTGAACTTGACCATGACAGATGCTGTAGTTTTCTTGGCTGCTCAAGTAATACCATAAAATAGGTTGGCTTATACAATGAGAATTTATTAGCTTACACTTTTGAGACTAAAAGAAAGTCCTAAAAAGGTATCAAGGCAATGCTTTATCCCCAAAGTCTGGTGTTCTGAGGTTGGCTACTTGCATTACTTGATCCTTAGTTTGTTGCATGACAACACACATGGTGGTGTTCCAGGTCTCTCTCTCTTCCCTTTCAGATTTCATGATGTCCAACTTCTGGCTACTCCCTCTGTGACTTTCTTTCTGTCTGAATTTCATCCCACTTACAAAGGGCACCAATAGTAGGATTAAGACCTTTCTTAAGTGAGGGTCTAACACCTTACACCTTTCTTCATCAAAAAGTCCTGCTTAAAATGAGTTTACATCTACAGGGATGGATTAAATTTGAGAACATATATTTCTAGTGGAACATATAGTTCCAAATCACCACAAAGTATGCATAAATAACTGCCCCATGCATTCTGTTCTGGTTTGACAGCTACACTTAGTGGGAAAGACAGGATAAGTGTGCTTACTCCATCTTACTGGGAACCCAGAACCTGTATGTTGTAGTCTGATTAAACATAAGTAAAACAAGTAGTCAGTGTTTATTCCTTCCAGATGCAGTTTCCCCACTGTGATGGTTAGGTTCTGGTGTCAAGTGGACTAAATGATTATGTCCAGTTATCTGGACAGGCAAGCACTGACCTGATAATTGTTGCAAGGATATTTTGTGGCTGGCTGATTAAATCAGTCAACTTATTGCATTTATGTCTGACTACATGTGGAATCAACTAAGGTGTGCAATTCCATCAATGAGATAATTCAATTATTTGAAGGCTTTTAAGAACAGACACTTTCACTGCTGCTTCAGCCAGTAAGCCTTCCCTGTGGAGTTCATTCAGAACCTTCATTGGAGCCTACAGCTTCACAGCCTGCCATCCATATTTTGGTCTCTTCCATTCCCACAATTGCATGAGGCACCTTTATAAATCTCATATTTACAGATCATATTTACAGAACAGTAGAGGTCTTTACTGTTGGTTCTGTTTCTCTAGTGAACCCTGATTAACACAGCTTGGTATCAGTAGTGATTCTTGAGAAAAAGAATCTTAAAATGGGTTTTTACAATTGGTTTTCTTCTCTGATACTCAAAATATCACCATTAGATTCTGCTAATTCTACACTTATACAAGGCAAGGTTCTGGGTGAAAGTGTTTTTGACACCATTATGGAGTTTTGTGGAATTAAGAGCTATAATGATGTTGGCTGATTGTTGTTAGATATGCTGGATACAGTGATGAGGGAAAGAGATGAGCTAAAGACTTAAAATTTGAAACTTCAGTGCCTTATGGATGATATAAAAGTTTCCATGTGTGCCCTGAAAGAAAATCTTATTTTCTGTGGTTGCAGACTTGAGATCACTGACAACCAGACACAAAGCTTCATTATGCAATAGCAGATTTACAACATAAACTAAAATCTCAACCTTATAGGGTATCTGATGTTAAAGTGAAGGGTTTGATTAGCAAATAATGGGATCTTAAAATATGGGATGGTGATATATGGCTTGATAATGATCATGATGGAGAGGCAGGATTACTAGAATTTGCTGAGCTTTTGCTAGACAGGTCTGGTCTGTTACAGACTACCCTGAAGAAAGAGCTTCCTAACCTCCAGTCTATATTGAAGAAACTGCTTCTTAGCCTCTAGTCTGCCCAGAGGAGTCTGACATCCAAATGCCACCTAAAGAGATTAATTCATCACAGCCTGCTAAACCTGAAACCACCTCCCCTGGGAAAACAGCACTTACTCCTCTGTCTGGAGTGACTAATCTGGCTTCAGCAAATGAAACTGCAATTGAATGCCCTGAGGTAATTAGTTTGAAAGACACTTCCATTTCTTTTCATGACCACCCCCACCACCCCTTTTTACTTCAAGACCTATAACTGGATCACACTCCCAATAGGCCCTGAAAGGTGACATACAAAGTGTGACCCATGAGAAGTTATGCTATAATCCAAAAGAAGTGCATGAATTTTCTAATCTATATAGACAGAAATCAAGGGAATATGTTTGGGAATGGATATTAAGGGTGTGGGATAATGATGAAAGGAATATAAAGTTGTATCAAGCTTAATTTATTATATTAATTATATTCATATTATAAGCAGAGATTTGGCACTGAATGCTGTAGCTCAAGGGGTTAGAAAGGGCATCAACAGTTCATTTGGATGATTGGCTGAAACATGGATCAAAGGGGGCTGACATTACCTGAGGTCTTAATGCCAGAACTGCCTTGATATAATGTAGATGATAGGATCCAGAGGCTTAGAGAGATGGGAATGTTAGGGTGGATTTATCATGGATAGACATGCTCACACACCCCATGAATATCCACAGGACATATTTTTTTTTACCATAACCTTAAGAAAGAAATTCATTAGACCAGCTCATTTATCCCTGAAGAGCTCTGTAGTTGTCTTTCTCTGTAGGTCAGATATGACTGTGGGAACTGCTGTCACTGAGCTAGAATCCCTAAACACAATGGGGATGATCTGACCCCAGGTCGGCAGAAGCCATGTGGTGACCGTTAATCACCACAGACAGGCAGGCATAACCAACATAATGAACAGCAGAGTCAAAGCAGCAGTCAAAATAATCAGAGACTTGTGGCATTGCCTAGAACATCATGGGGTACCTAGAACTAAAATAGATTGACAGTCTATTATATTCTTTTTTGAGCTGTGTAGTAGAAGAATTCTAAATTAAGTGAACAGAAGTCTAACTTGAATTATAATAGCAGAAAGATGGAGCCCCTTAATCAATTCTCATACTTGAGACAGTCTACAGACCCAGTGTCCTTTGAATGAGGGGAGAGCTGGGTACCCTTGGAGAAGGAAATTTTAGACCGCAAAACATTTATACTGTTAACCTTTTAACCTATTTATACTGCCTTCCCCAAGGAGCCCTTAGGCCTTTTACCAGGGTGACTGTGTATTAAGAAAAAGGAAATAATTAGATATTTCAGAGACTATTGGACACTGACTCAGAAGCAACACTAATTCCAGGAGACCCAAAACATCATGCTGGTCCACCAGTCAGAGTCAGAGCTTATGGAGGTCAGGTAACCACTGGAGTTTTAGCTTAGATCCATCTCATAATGGGTCCACTTGGTTTCTGGACCCATTCTTTGGTCAATTCCCCAGTTCCAGATTGCATAATTGGAATCAACATACTCAGAAACTGGCAGAATTTCCATATTGGTTCTCTGACTCATGCAGTTAGGTCTATTATGGGGGGAAAGGCCAAGGGGAAGCCACTAGAAATGCCCATACCTAGCAAAATATTGAATCAGAATCAATATCAGATTCTAGGGATTGCAGAGATCAGTGCCATTCTAAAGGACTTGAAGTATGCAGGGGTGGTGATTCTGAAGATATCTCCATTCAACTTTCCTATTTGGACTATGCAGAAAACAAATGGATTTTGGAGGATGACAGAGGCAATGTCAGTGGATGACATTAAGTAAACTTAATGAGGTAGTGACTCCAATTGCAGCTGCTGTTCTAGATTTGGTGTCACTGCTTTAGTAAATCAATACATCACCCAGTGCCTGTAATGCAGCTATTGATCTGGCAAATGCTGTTTTCTCAACAACTATCAGTAAGGACCACCAGAAACAGTTTGCATCCAGCTGGCAAGGGTAACAGTATACCTTCACTGTCCAGCCTTAGGGGTATATCAACTCTCCAGCTGTATGTCACAATCTTGTCTGCAGGGATCTTGATCATTTCTCATTGCACAAGTCATCACATTGGTCCCTTTTATTGATTATATCCTGCTAATTGGACTTATTGAGCAAGAAATAGCAGCTGCTCTAGGTTTATTGTAAGGCATTTGCATGTCAGTGGATGGGAGATAAATCCAACAAAATTATAGGGGTCTTCCACCCTAGTGAAATTTCTAGGTGTCCAGGGGTGTTCGATATGTTGAGGCAGCCCATGTGAGGTAAAGGATAAGATGTTGCATGTGGTGCATCTATGACCAAAAAAGAGGCACAATGTGTATTTGGCTCCTTGGGTCTTGGAGACAATATAATCCTCTTTTGGGTGTGTTACTCTGGCCCATTTACTGAGTGACTAAAAAAGCTGCTAGTTTTGAGTGGGGACTGAAACAAAAGAAGTCTCTGTTGACCTGTCCATGCTGCTGTGTGAACTGCTCTGCCACTTGGGACATATTATTCAGCAGATCCAATGGTGCTGGTCAGTGGCAAATAGAAATGCTGTCTTGAGCTTTTGGCAGGCCCCTATAGGACAATCACAGCACAGACTCTTAGGATTTTGGAGCAAAGCATTATCATCCACTGCAGATATGTACTTTCCTTTGGAGAAACAGCTTTATCCTGCTACTGGGTCTTAGTAGATTCTGAAGGCTGAACCATGGAACACTAAGACTAGGGTTGCCTTACATTAGCTGGTTGTTTTCTATGCACCAAGCCATAAAGTTGTTCATGTACAGCAGAACTCCATCATAAAATGGAAATAGTATATAATAGATGAGGCTCAAGCAGGTCCTGAAGACAGAAGTAAGTTACATGAGGAAGTGGACCATGTGCCCATGGCTCACTTATGCACATTACCTTCTCTTACCCAGACAAGATCTCTAGCCTCTTGGGGAGTTTCTTAGAGTCAGCTGATTGAGGAAGAGAAAACTTGGGCCTGGTTTACAGATTGTTCTGCATGATATGCAGAGACCACCCAGAAATGGACAACTGCAGCCATGCAACCCTTTCTGGGATGTGCTTAAGGTTCACTGGTGAAAGGTAATCCTCCCATTGGGCAGAAATTCAAGCAGTACACCTGATTGTCCATTTTTTTTGGAGGGAGAACTGGTGAGAAGTACATTTCTACATTGACTCATGAGTTGTTGCTATTGGCTTGACTAGATGGTCAGGGACTTTGAAGAAGCATGATTGGAAAATTGCTGATGAAGAGGTTGAGTTAGACATATGGTTAGACATTTCTGAGTAGGCAAAGAACATGAACATGTTTGCATCCCATGCTAATGCTGACCAGAGGATGACATCAGCAGAAGATGTTTTCAATAATCACATGGATAAGATGACCCACCCTATGGATACAAGTCATCCTCTTTCCTCAGCCCTTACTGCCATGACCCAATGGGCTCATGAACAAAGTGGGCATAGTGGTAGGGATGGAGGTGATGCATGGGCTCAGCAACATGGACTTCCACTCACAAAGCTCACCTGACTATGGCCACTGCTGACTGCCCAATCTGCCAGCAGCAGAGACCCAAATTCAGTCCCTGATATGGCACTATACTGCGAGATGATCAGCCTGCTATGCTACATAGTGACAGATTTATTACATTGGACCACTTTCATCATTGAAGGGGCAGTAATTTGTTCTAACTTGAATAGACATATACTCCAGATATGGGTTACCTTTCTCTGCATGCAATGCTTCTGCAAAAACTACCATCCATGGACTTACAGAGTGTCTTTTCCATCATCATTGTATTCCATATAGCATTGTTTCTGACCAAAGAACCCTCATCACAGCAAATGAAGTGCAGGAACAAGAACACGCTCATGGAATTCTCTGGTTAAACTATGTTCCACATCATCCAAGGGCACCTGGGTTGATATAATGATGGAACGGCCTTTTGAAGATCCAATTACAGTGCCTGTTAGGTGGAACCACCTTGAAGGGCCTGGACAGGAGGCTGGTATGTTCTGGATCAGCATCCATTCTATGGTGTTTTTCCTTGCATAGCGAGGATTCATAGATACAGGAATCAAGAGGTAGAAATGGAAGTGACACTATTCATTATCATCCCTAGTGATCCACTAGGAAAATTTGTTTCCTGTGCCAGAAACTTTATGCTGTGCTGACCTACAGGTCATAGATCCAAAAGGGCTCTTTCTAGAAAACATAGCAATGATTCCATTGAACTAGAAGTTAAAACTGACACATGGCTAGTTTGGTTTTCCATGCCACTGAATCAACAGGTACAAAATGGGATTACTGTCCTTTCTGGGGTGATTGCTCTTGACTATCAAGGGAAAATAGAATTGTAACTACACAGGAACATTAAAGAAGAGTTTTCCTGGAATTCATAAAATTCGTTAGGGCATCTCTTAAGATCCATAGCCAGTTGAATGCCTGTGGAGGGTAAAGGGAACATGGACTGAGTAGTAGAATAAGGCAGTGATAAATAGGAACGCTACGTGACCAGTTACAGAAAGAAAGACTATGACTGAATGAATATTTCCTCCCTGTTTTGTTATGAGTATGTTTGTATTCATACTAAGCAAATATCTTATTTTCCTCTTATGATGTGACATAAGTTGCATTGTTCATATTATGGTATTTAGGTAAGAGGATATGAAGTTTAAGAGTGAAGTTTACCTAAGGATTTGCACCCTATTCTGGAGAGAAGTAGCACATTTCTGATTGCATGCAGGACAGTTGAGTATTAGTTAGGTGAAGCATATGTCTATTATTGTGTTCTATTTGGAAATTAACCATGTTTCAATGTGATGTGTATAGCTGACAAATTGAGAAGGGGTAGACAGTGATGGTTAGGTTTTGGTGTCAACTTGGCCAAGTGATTATGCTCAGTTGTCTGGTCAGGCAAGCACTGGCCTAACCATTGCTGCAATGATTTTTCATGGATGGTTGCTTAATCATAAGACTGATGTATTAAATCATCAATCAGTTGATTGCATCTGTGCCTGATTATATCTGCAATCAAATAAGTTGTGTCTCCCACCAATGAGATACCAATTATTTGAAGGTTTTTAAGAAAGAACAGAGACTTTTTCACTGCTTCTTCAATCAGGAAGCCTCTTCTGTGTATCCATACCTTTTATTTGAGATGCCAGTTTCACAGCCTGCCCTGTAGATTTTGTACTCTTCCATTCCCATGGTTGCATGAGACTGCTTTATAAATTCATTGTTTATGGGTATCTCCTGTTGGTTCTGTTTCTCTAGAGAACCCTGACTCATGTGCTCTCTGAAGTATTTTCCAAAACGTTTTCCTTTTCAAGTGACTCCAGTAAACTAATCAAGACCCACCTTGAATGTGCAACATCACATCACCATCTAACCAAAAAGCCATACCCACAATTGTGTGCACCAAATCTCCTTGAAGATAAACCAATAAAAATGTTTCTACCCTACCATTTTGAATCAGGGTTAAAATAAATGGCTGTCTTCACAAGATTGGACTAATACTAAAACAAGGCTTTTTGGGGGTACATAACACTTCCAAACAGGCACAGTCACTAAGGGCTTTTCCAAATAGACTGCTGGAGTAAGATTTCCTACCCAGGTGAGTTAACACATATTGAGTCACTCTGGAACTGTGCATAAATCCTTCTGCTATTCACTACATATACTGCCAATTTTTTTGAGTATATAAACTATGCGTCAATGACATGATAGTAGATATGTTTTTCCTGTAGATATAGTGCATAAAAATCATTTCTTGTTTTTAAAGACCACGTTCCCTGCCTAGATTCTGGGTTGGAAAAATCCAATTTCTTCTTTCCACAGTTCCTCTCCTTTATCCAACTTGGAAGATATGCCTAATTTGCAGACCTGATATTTCACTGACAGCAGATGACTGATAATCTCTAGCATCATATCTCTGAAAAGCTTTCTCTGGAATATGTCCAGTAGGGCTCACTCTGCTTGGGTGACATCTATAACTACATCTTTCAGGTTCACTAACTCCTCTATTACCTAAATTCACTGCATGCTTAAACAATTTTGCAAGCACAAACAGGATCAATGAGAGTATTACTTCTTCAGTGAGTACATGGGTTGAATGAGAATACCTCTCAGATCCTTGGTGAATAGAGTTTTAATTGAGCTAGTGGCAGCATTGCCAACAGTTCAGCTAACAACTGTCTTCCTCTGCGTTTTCACCCACAACCAGGTAAGCACATTTCCATGAAGGACTCTCCTTTGATGCAGTTAATAGTGTCATCAATCCTTTCCCAGTTTTCAACATCCTATAGAATGGGGTAGAGAGGGTCATTCATTGTTTTTCTTCTATGTAGACATGGGCCAAGTACTCCTAGACCTGTGGACCTCCTTCATGGGTTCTGCAGAAATGAAATGTTTGTCCTTCCTGAAACAAAGTATTCTGAGTATTTCTTTAGGTTATTCCAGTTTACTTAATCACAAAATTAAGAATGTGAAATTTTGAAGTTTGAACGTGTAACCAAGAAATTAAGAATCAACAAATGATTATGACTACTAAATCATCATACAAATGTGTTTTTTTATGATGAACTCAACTAGTCTCAGCCCTGTTTGTACTTTTTTAATGGTTATTACAGCCTATCTCAGCCTTGTTTATACTTGATATTGTAATGCTAACAACTCCATCTCCCCTTATCTGAATCCTTAAAACCCTGAACTCCTTAGATTGGGGAGTTAGATTTTTCAGCTGATAGGTCATCTGATCTCCTGTTTTGGGTTTAGCATTAAACTTTTTCTCTCTTTGAAACCCACGTGTCATGTATTGGCTGTTCAGTGCACCAGGTAGAGAACACTGCATTTGATTTGTATCAATTGCATTGTCCTAATGTAAGAGTAGCCAAGTAGCATTACCCTGAAGTTCCACACAGGATTTATTCTTTCTCTGAGACTATGGCTTATAGCAATTGTTAATCTGTAGTAAAGTCATGTGATCACAGAGACCTGTACCCAGAAAGAGTTCATCCATTTTATACAGAGCAAGCATCATTTGTTTAAGCCATCATTTTGCAGTTTCTCTGCAATTAAAAATAGTCTTCTTGGAAATAGTCTTCTTGGAAATTGATATACTAGTATGCCACCTGGGGACTCATTAGAATGCTTACAGATAATTGTATTATTAAAATATAATAGGTGGGTGGGCCATGGTGGCCCAGCAGGCAGAGTTCTCACCTGCCATGCCAGAGACCAGGGTTCAATTCCCGGTGCCTGCCCATGCAAAAAAAAAAAGAAAGAAAGAAAGTAATAAGTGTTTACACCAAGTCAGTAAGTACTTAATTGTTCAGGTAACTCAAAAGATGATTTAACAGGGTATGCATATCAAACACTTTCAAGATTATTCCAGATGTGCCAGGTTCATTAGGAAGTCACCAGGGCTTCTACCTCAATTTTATCTTATGGTTTTAGCAATTGCTCCTGGAAGAGGCCTCAGGGGCAGGCCTCTTAACAACTAACATGGAGATAACTTTCTTCAATGTTTAAGACCACCCTAAGGAAAAAGAATAACTGAGCACATAGCATGCACCTGTAAAGTAGAAAATAGTAATTTACCATTGAAAATGACAGAGGTTTAGGAAATGTCTATGGTGTTTTCTTTAAGAGCTGCTAACACCAGAATGAATGAGAACTGGATCCTTGTTAATGTGGTTGATACATACTCATCCACCATGCAAAAATTTATTCCCTCAATTCTGTTATGCTGGATAAATATTATACCAGCCTATCATAAAAAGATTCTTATTAAGCCACAAATCAGATAATAATCTAGATAACATATAACTGTGAAAGATGAGCTTCACCATACAACATAGAAATTTTTTCCCACTTGATGTTTACATTATAGCATTTTAAATAGCTCTGTACAATTTGTAATTTAAAATCATGGTTTTCTACCATTTACTGCTGTTCATAAAACATGGTATAGAATTTTTTGTATTTAAACACAATTTACTGTTTGGTATTCAGTTAGATTTACTTACAAGATGATTTATAAATTATTTTTATCTAATTTTGAAAAATTTTATTATATCATAAATGTGTGTAATTATATAGGTACTTATAAAAATATATACACATTACAACCATATACACATATAGATAAATATAATACACTTATGCATGTATATTTAAACTTATGAGAACATATTAATAAAAATCAGGAAAGATTTACTTAATTGATTTGTTCACTTTAGACTAATATTAAATTTGTATATGTTGAATTACATACTAGAAGAGTATAGGGAAAAAGCTGGTGATTTAGATAATATTAAAAAGTTGATTTCTGAATCAAAACTACACTATGATGAAATTGAAAATGCATAAAATTTCTATTTGAATTGAGTTATATGTTTCTAACACCATCTTAAAATGTGTTCTCTGCATTTTTGAAAGGGATGAAAATGTATGTTCTGTGTCTTGATATATTTGCATATTTTAGAAAGTATACTATAAGGTAGACATGAAATCAAATATGTTCCTCTCATTCTTTTGCTATTCCATTCATTAATGCCCCCCAAAACACTGCTACTAGTTTCTTGACACAAATATACAAAAGACCAAGTGATCAGAAGTTTGAAAAAAATTACAGCCAAGTGGATTATTTTAGGAGATAGCTGGACACATAATTAAGCTCAATGAAAATTTTTATCATATTTTGGGCTACCTGTAAAATAGCACTTGGAACATACACTATGTAATTAATTTGAAAGGTGAGTTTGTGAAACAAATTGGGGAGAATGAGGTAAGGAAAAGCACAGGTCAATAAAGTGTCCATTATTAAATCATGCTGTAGGGAAAATGAACTAAGTCCTGCTAGGTAATCTCTGAATATTCATTTCAGAATTGTGAGAGGCTGAAGCATTTATTCACTGAAACACAGTCACTAGTGGTTGAGGTTTTCCCTGTGGCCAGCAACACTTCCTTACTTCCAGGCTCTGCCAACTTGCACACTGAGGAGATTTCTTTGGCTTTGGAGAAATCCCCATGGCAGAAAAGTGAAGAGATACTGAGCATGAGATGAGATGAGCATGAGTTGATATCTGAATGAAGAGTATGGAATGGTTAGAAAATTGAAATGAGGGAAGATCTTTCTAGACCAATGTACAACTGTGCTAATTTCAAATTTGAGAAAGAAAGACTTCTTGAAGAATGACCATGCGCCAGTTTGAAAGTGTGTACCACAGAAATTTCATGTCCTTTGATTTTGATTCAATAGTGTAAGGTAGAAACGATTTGATTAGATTATCTCTGCATACATATAGCACTCCCATTTGTGGGTGTGACCTTTTGCTTACAATTTACAGTTCTTGGGACATGAAAATGTCCCAATTAAGGCATCAACAAGATACATGGACTAAAGAAAGGCTACTGGAATCTGTCACGTGGGAAGGCACATGGCTGGTGCCTACTGGTTCTTAGTTCTTAGGTTTCATTTATTTCTTTCAGCTTTCTGCATCCAATGACTTTCACTTTGCATCCTGTGGGTCCTCTCTTAGCTTCTCTGGGGCTTTTCTTTCCATAAGCTCTCTCGGCTTTCTATGTCTTTAATTTCATCTTAATGGGCTCCAGTGAAAGGATTAAAACCCACCTTGAATGTGTGGGTCAGATCTCAATTGCAATAACCTAACAAATGGGTCCACCCACAATATGTCCTTTCCCACAAGAATGGATTAAAAGAACATGGGAACATGGCACTTTCTGAGGTACATAAAAGCTTCAAAAAGCACAAGGAGGTTACACTACCTAACTCATTCTATGAAGCCAATACCACACTAATACCAAAACAAGATAGAGATACTAAAAGAAAAGGAAACTACAGACAAATTTCTATAATGTATATAACTCAAACATCCTGAACCGAATACTTTCAAATTGAAGCCAACATCACATTAGAAAAATAATACAGTGATCAAGTGGGTTTTACCTTAGGTGTGCAGGAGTGGTTTAACACAAGAAAAACAATTAAGGTAATATACTACAACAAATTGAGGGTGAAAAGCCAAATGACTATCTTGATTGACACAGAAAAAAAGTATTTGAAAAAATCCAACATGCTTTCCTGATAAAAGCACACAAAAATAGGAATAGAAGGAAACTTCCTCAACATGATAAAGGGCATATATGAAAAACCCACAGCTAACATTGTGTTGAATGGTAAAAGACTGAAAGATTTCCCTCTAAGATCTGGAACAAGACAATAATGCCCACCATCACCTCTGTTATTCAACATTGTGCTACAAGTTCTACTCAGAGCAATTAGACAAGAAAAAGAAATAAAAGGCATCAAAATTGGAAAGGAGAAAATATGACTTTCGTTATTTGCAGGTGACATGATCCTATATATAGAAACTCCTGAAAACTCTACCACAAAATTATTAGCACTAGTAAATGAGCTCAGCAAGGTGGTGTGATAAAGATCACCATGCAGAAACCAGTAATGTTTCTATAACTTGTAATGAACCACATGAGGAGGAAATCAAGGAACAAATCCATTTACAATGGTAAATAAAAGAATCAAATATCTGGGAATAAATGTAATCAAGGATGTAAAGGACTAGTTCACAGAAAACTGCAAACACTGCTAACTAAATCAAAGAAGAAGACATAAATAAATGGAAGGATATTCCATGTTCATAAGTTGAAAGACTAACTATCACTAGGATATCAATTCCACCTAAATTGGTTTACAAGTTCACTGCTATTGTAATCAAAATTCCAATAGCTTACTTTGCAGAAATGGAAAAGTGAATTATCAAATTTATTTTGAAGGGTCAGGGGTCCTAAATAACCAAAACTATCTTGAAAAAAGAGAAGAATGAAGTTTGAGGAGTTAGACTTTCTGACTTTGAAGTCTATTATAAAGCTACAGTGGTCAAAACAGCATGGTACTGACCTAAATATAGATATATTGACCAATAAATTCTAATTGGATGTTCAGAAATGGACACGTGCATCTATGGCCATCTGATATTTGAGAACACTGCCACATCCACTCAAGTGGGATAGAATAGTTTATTCAACAACAGATGCTAGTAGTATTGTATATTCATATATGAAAGAGGAACCCTAACTCAACCAAATACAAAAATCTAATCAAAGACTTAAATATAGTAACCAGAACTATAGAATTCCTATAAGAAAAAAGGTAAATGTGATCTCCTCAAAATTAAAAACACTTCTGAAGAATTGAGACACCAAGGCCCAGAGGCCATTCAGCTAGTGCAAAAAGGATAATGCACCCATTTCCAAATGGAAGGCCAAAGTCTTCAAGAGTGCATGGACAGTAACACAACAACCAGGAAGTAAGCCATGAAAGCATTGTTCCTTTCATGCACTGTACCGAGCATACAACCCCCTACCCCCCTACCCTGTACATATGCACACCCTTGCCCCAAACCCTGGCACAAGTGCCCTTTTTCCACATCTGGCAGATGCTAACATGTACATTTGTCCCACATAACCCTGGCTCTGCACATGAATGTACCCTTGTCCAACCCCCTCAGCTATGTACCCATTCCAAGGTACCACCCACCCAACTGTACCCATCCCTGACTCATGTCCTGCAACCACTGCAAACTGGGTCTGCCCCTTCACAGTTGTGCATTTGCATCCCAGGCCACCTTGACCCATCCCCCTGTGCAAGGACATACCCACACCCTGCCTTCCTTTTGCCCTGACTTCTGTGCTTCATACACCCTGACATCCTCAATCCCCATGCTCCATGTGTCCACCCACATCCTGCCCATGCTCCAGACCCCATGCATTGACAGAGAAACCTCATCTATCTCCCACCTGCCCTACCTCTGTGTCCCCCACGCCACACCCTGCTTCTCTATTCCAAGGCCTATCTGAGTTGCTCCCAACCTGACAGCACCTCTACAACCCTGTGCCCCCTCCCCGAAACTCACAGGCACCAGCATAGCATCCCTGACCTTTGCCTATGCCTCTGCCACAACCTGTCACCACACAGTTGAGTCCCACCCCATGCCATGCATCCTGCTCCACACCCATCCCACAAATACAAGACTATAGACTACTGAAGGAAATGAGATTCTAAACTAACCCTATCAAGATATTTACATGCCTCAAAGACAACAGAAAATCACTAAGCATATGAAGATGCAGACATATATAGCTTAGCCTCCTGACCAAATTATAACACCAGAAGAGACACAGACTTTGGAACAACTAAAGAAGATGTTCATATAACTCTACCAAATACAACCAATTGGGTGGCTAATGACATAAAGAAGCTCCAGAAGAAACTAGAAGAGCAGAAAGAGTATTTGAAAGAATGAACAGAAAAATAGCAGATATCAGAGAGTAAAGATGCTGTAAACCAAATAAAAAATATACTAGAGACCCACAATTGTAGATTTGAAGAGGTAGAAGAAAGGATAAGTGAACTAGAGGACAGAAGCACTGATTTCAAACAAGCAATAGAACAAATGGCAATAAAATGGAAAAATTTGGATTGGATCTCAGGGAAACGATGGGCAAAATAAAGCACACAAATATAAGAATCACTGGGGTCACAGAAGGAAAAGAGAAGGATAAAGGACTAGGAAGATTTGTTGAGGGTATAATAAAGTAAAGCTTCCCAACCCTTATAAAAGACATAAATATGCAAATCAAAGAATCCCAAAGAACTCCAAATAGAATAAATCTAAATAAGCCTACCCCAAGACATACACTAATCATTGTTGAAGAGAAGCAGAAATCCTGAAAGTGGCAAGAGAAAAAACATCTACTAGATACAAGGGAAACCACATAAGACTGAGTTTGGACTACTCAATTGGCACTATGGAGGCGAGAAGGCAGTGGTATGATATATTTAAGGTCCTGAAAGAGAAAGATTTCCAGCCAAAATTCTGTATAAACCAAATTGTCCTTCAAAAGTGAGGGAGAGATTAGAGTTTTCACAGATGAACTAATGCTGAGAGAATTTGTCAACAAGAGACTGGCCCTATAAGAAATACTAAAGGGAATTCTGCTGACTGTAGAAAAATAACAAGAAAGTGAGGTCTGGATGAGGGCACAGAATTGAAGAATACCAGTAAGGGTAACATAAAGAATAAAAAGAGAAACAGGGAAAAATTATATAAATCTGATAAATAAAATCCAGAGGATAAGACGGTGGATTCAAGAAATGTCTTTGCAGAAATAACTTAATCCATTGGCAGAATGGATTAAGAAATGTAATCCAACTATATGTTGCTTACAAGAGACTCATCTTAGACACAAGCATACAAACAGATTGAAAGGGAACGGATGGAAAAAGATGTTCCATGCAAGCTGTAACCAATAGAAAGCAGAAATAGTTATACTAATGTCAGACAAAGTAAATTTAAATGTAAAAACAAAACAAAAATCAAGGAAGGATATTATATATTAATAAAAGGAAAAATTCACCAAGAAGGAATAACAAACATAAATGTTTATGCTCCCAATCAAGGATCTCCAAAGTACATGAGACAAGCATTGACTAAAATGAAGGGAGCAATAGATGTCAACAATAATAGTAGGAGACTTCAATGCATCACTCTCCTCTATAGATAGAACAACCAGACAGGTGATCAAGAAGGAAATTGTTAACTTAAACAATTTGATAAATGAATCAGACCTAACAGATATACATAAGTCATTACACTCCAAAACACCCAGATATTCATTCTTCTCTAGTGCTCATGGAACATTTTCCAGGATAGCTCATATGCTGGGGAACAAAACAGATCTTTGTAAATTTAAAATACTGAAAATTTTCACAGCAGTTTCTCTGATTATAATGGAATGAAGCTGAAAATCAATAACCACCAAAGAATGAGAAGTTTCACAAATATATGAAAGTTAACATGCCTTTAAACAACCAGGGGCTCAAAGGAGAAATTGCTAGAGAAATAAGTAACTATCTGGAGATGAATGAAAATTATAATAAAGCATATCATAACTTATGAGATGTGGCAAAAGCTGTGCTGCAAGGAAAATTTATTGCACTAAATGCCTATATTAAAAAAGAAAAAAGAACAAAAATCAAGGGCTTAATTGCTCACCTGGAGGAACTTGAGAAAGAACAACAAACTTCCACATCAAATAGAAAAGAGAAATAGCAAGAATTAAAGCAGAGTTAAATGAATGGGAGAACTCATAGAAAAAATCAATGAAACCAAAAGTTGGTTCTTGAGAAAATCAATAAAATTGATGGACAATTAGCAAGGCTGACAAAAAACAAAAGAGGGAGGATGTAAATTTAAAAAAACAGAAATGAAAGGAGGTCATCACAACAGACAATGAAGAAATTTTAAAAATCACAAGAGGATATTATGTACAACTATAAGCCAACAAACTAGCAACTTAGATGAAGTGGACAAATTCCTGGAAACACACAAACAAGTTACACTTCAAGAAGAAATAGAAGATCTCAACAAACCAATCACAAATAAAAAGATTCAATCAGCAATAAAAACTCTTCCTACAAAGAAAAACCCAGGGCCAGATCATTTCACAGGTGGAATCTTATCAAACATTCCAAGAAGAACTAATTCCTGTCCTCCTCAAACTTTTTCAAAAAGCCAAGGAAAAAGGAACGCTACCTAACTCATTTTATGAAGTTAACATCACTTTAATACCCAAACCAGGTAAATATGCTCTAAGAAAAGAAAACTACTAGACAATTTCCCTATTTTTTAACATAGATACAAATATTCTGAGCAAAGTACTAGCAAATAGAATTCAAGGACACATTAAAAGATTTATCCACCATGATAGAGTGGGGTTTACACCATGAATACAAGGATGGTTCAACAAAAGATAATAAATTAATGTAGTATTTTAACAAATTGAAAGGTAAAAATTAATGATTATGTTCTCCATCATGACTTTTTATCCTTCCTTCTCTCTTCTCCCTTTTGTCCAACATCTGCACAACTGGGTGAGAACACTCAATGCACCCTCCTTCAGCCAATCTGACCACCCATGGGAACTCTCACTTGCCAGACCCCTAATCACAATAAAACCCAAATCACCCTTCTTTCTCTTATGGATCTATTTCAGAACTTCTTGAGAGGATTTGCTCTCTCCCTAGACATTAATGATTTAAATAATAATTTTGATATCCCCCCCAAAATCAATCATCTTGATTGATGCCAAAAAAGCATTCAACAAAATTTAGCATCATTTTCAGATAAGAACACTTCAAATGGTAGGAATCAAAGGTAATTTCCTCAGTGGAAGAAAGATTATATATGAAAAACCCATAGCCAGCATCACACTAAATGGTGAGAGATTCAAAGCTTTCCCTACAAGATCAGGAATGAGACAAGGATGCCCTTTGTAACCATTATTATTCAACATTGTATTAGAAGTTCTAGCTAGAGCAATCAGGCAGGGAAAAGAAATAAAACACATCCAAATCAGAAAGGAAGAAATAAAACTTCCCTTATTTGCAGTTGACATGATAACAAATTTGGAAAATCCTGAGAAACCTGTAACAAAGTTATTTGAGCTAATAAACAAATTCAGCAATTTGGTGTGATATAAAATTAGTGTGCAAAATCAGTAATGCTTTTATAAACAAGAAATGACCTAATTGAGTTGTTAATTAAGGAAAAATTTCCATTCAGAATAGCAACAAAAAGAATCAGATATCTAGGAGGGAACTTAACTAAGGAGGTGAAGGCTTGTACACAGAAAACTACCTAACATTGTTAAAAGAAATCAAAGATCTAAATAGTGGAAAGGTATTTCCTTTTCAAGGATAGGTAGGTTAAATGTAGTTAAGATGTCACTTCTGCTCAAATGGATCTATAGGGTCAATACAATACCAATCAAAATTACAACAACCTACTTAGGTGTTCTAGTTTGTTAGCTGCCGGAATGCAATATACCAGAAACAGAATGGCTTTTAACCAGGGGAATTTAATGAGTTACTAGTTTACAGTTCCAAGGCCGAGAAAATGTCCCAATTAAAACAAGTCTATGGAAATGTCCAATCAAAGGCATCCAGGGAAAGATACCTTGGTTCAAGAAGGCCGATGAAGTTCAGGGACTCTCTCTCAAATGAGAAAGCGCATGGTGAACACAGTCAGGGCTTCTCTCTCAGCCGGAAGGGCACATGGCGAACATGGCACTGTCATCTGCTAGCTTTCTCTCCTGGCTTCCGGTTTCATGAAGCTCCCCAGGAGGCGTTTTCCTTCTTCATCTCCAAAGGTCGCTGGCTGGTGGACTCTCTGCTTTGTGGTGCTGCTCTCTCTGAATCTCTCATTCTCCAAAATATTTCCTCTTTTATAGGACTTCAGAAACTAATCAAGACCCATTCAAATGGGTGGAGACATGTCATCCCCTAATCCAGTTTAACAACCATTCTTGACTAAATCACATCAACCAGAGAGATGATCTCATTACAGTTTCAAATATACAGTATTGAATAAGGATTATTCTACCTTTAAGAAATGGGACTTATATCAAAACATGGCTTTTCTTAGGGGGCATATATCCTTTCAAACCAGCACATTTGGGGACTTGGAAAAGCTAGTTATCAAATATGTCTGAAAGAGTAAGTGGCTTCGGATAGCTATAAACATCATAAAAAAGAAGGACAAACTGGGAGTATTATCACTTCCTGATTTTAAAACTTACTATAATTGCACAGAGGTCAAAGCAGCATGGGACTTGCTCAAAGTTAGAAGTATTAACCAATGGAATCAAATGAATAGTCCAAAAATAGACCACCAAATCTATGGTCAATGATCTTTAACAAATCCCCCAAATCCACTGAACTGGGACAAAACAGCCTTTTTAATAAATGGGCATGGAAGAACTGGATATCAATAGCCAAAAGAATGAAAGAGGACCCTTACCTTATACTCTATACAAAATTAACTCAAATTGGACCAAATACTTAAATATAAGAACCAGTACCATAAATCTTCTAGAACAAAATATAGGGAACATCTTCAAGACCTAATAATAGGTAGCTTCCTAAACTTTATACCCAAAGCACAAGCAACAAAAGACAAAATAGATAAATCAGAACTCTTCAACATCAAATGCATTTGGGACTCAAAAGGCTTTGTTCAAAGGTTAAGGATGCAGCCAACTCAAATTATTCTCAAAGAGAATAATTTGCATATCACATATTGGGTACAGGTTTGATATCCTGCATACATAAAGAAGTCATAAAATTCAATGATAAAAGAACAAACAACTGAATTATAAAATAGCTAAATATATAAAGCATCATTTTTCTGAGAAGTAAATACAGATTGCTAAAAAGCACATGAATAGATGCTCATTCTCATTGGCTATAAGGGAAATGAGCTCAAGAGTATAATGAGATACCACCTCATACCTATAAGAATGGCTATTATTAAACAGAAAAGAAACTACAAAGTGTCGGAGAAGATGCAGAGGAATTTGGACACATATGCAATGATGATGGGAATGTATAATGGTACAGCCAATATGGGAGGCAGTTTTGTGGTTACTCAAAAGATTTAATATTCAGTTGACCTAGACCTGGCAATATCACTACTTGCTAAACACTCAGAAGAGTTGAAAATAATGACACAAGCAGACATTTGCACACCGATGTTCATAGCAGTATTACAATTGTCACATGATGGTAACAAACCAAGTGTCCATCAACAGATGAGTGAGTTAACAAAATGTAGTACATACATATGATGAAATATTATACAGCAGTAAGAAGAAATGACATCCTAAAGCACATGACAAGATGGATGTGCCTTGAGGACATAATGCCAAGTGAAATAAGCCAGACACAAAAGGCTAGATACTGTTTTATTCCACTTATATGACCATGACAAGGGTAGACTCAGAGGCTTATAATTATTAAGCCTCTGAGTTTACCTTTAGGGGATCTAGAGATAGACAGAAGCTATAGATGTGTGACCAGTTAGCTAATGAGGTTGAACTTAAATGAAAGGGAATAGATAGAAGTGAAGACAGTTCTAGTGGGTCTATAAGTAATATTACCATAATGAATGCTGTTTAGACCCATGTGTCCACTGATTAACAATACAAATATAAATAAATTTTTGCATGAACTCCTGCAAAGATATGAATCTTGTACAAACAGTATGTAAGTTTGGAGTATGGGGGGAAATTACTATTGCATGCTATGGGCTATGTTTAACAGTAAAACTTCATCAGTGCTACAGCAACACCAGGAGTAACTAATGGGGGAAGAAAGCAGAGTTAAGGGGAGGTTTCAACTTTCTATTTGGTGAAGGTATGTTTATTGGTTATCTTTCTCTTGGGAACAATGAAATTATCTAAAATTGAGAGTGTTGAGGGACTGTTGACTTTGGACATTATATATGATGCCCAATGAATGGAGGTGGCAGAAGGACGTACTGACTGAGAAGTAGATTGGTGAACAATGGTGTATACAAATGAGCGAATATTTTGCTGCTACAAAAATGAACAAAATTGTGAGACATGCAAAGTTGTGAATGAATCTGTGCAACATTTGTGAGGCAAAATAAGCCAGAAACAAAAGAGCAAATATTGTATGGTCTCATTTAGAAAATACTTAAAGAAAACAGGGACCTAGATGGTAAGCTCTTAAAGCAGTCACATTTAATCCAGACTTGTAATTGTTATTTCTGAATTGAGAGACTGTTTTCTATATGAATAGTCTGGTATTTAGAGATAAGAATGAAGCTGATTGGATCAGGATTAAGGTACTAAAGAGTTAAAGGACTAATCTGGTACTAATCTCTGCTATTCCTCCAGGAAGATGTTATAGCTTCTGCTTCACATTTTTTGCTAAGTAGGGGCAGTTCTAGTGGCTTCCATTTTGGCCTTTCCTGACATAATAACCCTCACTCCACATCTCAGAGAGCCAATGTGGGGATTCTGCCAGTTACTGAGCATGTCACTTCCAATTATGCATTCTGAAGCTGGGGAAATGAGCAGAGAATAGATCCACTGTAAGATGGGCCTGAGCTAAAACTCTATCAATCACCTGACCTCTGTAAGACCCTACTCTGATTGGTGGACTAGTGGTGTTTTGGGTCTTCTGGAATTAGTGTCACCTCTGAGCCAGTGTCTACTAATCTCCAAACATCTGATCATTTCCTTTTCCCTGGTGCACAGTCATTCTGGTAAAAGTCTGTACATATCCTTGGGGAAGCCTGGGAGGAAGGTTAACTGTAAATTTTGGGCATTGTAAAAGGGTCCTTCCACAAAGATATAAACCATCCCCTCACTTGAGGGGCTCTGAGTCCATAAACTGTCTTAAATTTGAGAATTGATTAAGGGACCATGACTCCCTGTTTTGATAATTCAAGTTAGACTTCTGTTCACTTAATCTAGAATTCTTCTGCTTATACAGTTCAAAAAGAATTTAGTAGACTTCCCATTTATTTTACTTCTAGACATTCTATTAGATATTAGCTAACACCACAAGTCTCTGTGATTCAGATAATTTTGACTGCTGCTTTGGGTCTGCTGTCCATTATGGTGGTCATTCCCTCTGTGTCTATGGTGATTAACTGTTGCCACATGGCTTCTGCTAACTCAAGATCTGATTATCTCCATTGTGTTTAAGGACTCCAGCTCAATGCAGGAATTTCCACAGAAATTTCTGACTTTTATAGAAGGGCAACTGCAGAGCTCTTCAGGGATAATGAAGCTAGTCTCATGAATTTACTTCTCAAGGTTCTGCTGAGAGATCTGTCATCTGGAGATTCCTAAATTGTGTGAGCAGGTCTTTCATGATAAATATATTCTAATAATCCCATATTTCTGAGCCTCTAGATACCTCATCTATGTTATACCAGGACAGTTCTACCATTTCAACTTCAGATAATTTTGGCTACTTTTTGATCCATGTTTCAGCAACAGAATGGGCTTCATTCCATGTATATGAAAGTACTGTTTGATTTATCCATAACTGTTCATCTGCATTTGGTGTTTCCATTACTTCTTGTGTACTCTTGACATTACTTAATATAGTGGTCATATACTGGAATTGTGTACAGTTTTTTTTTCATCATGCCTTTCTGTATGCTCCTTTTTTCTCTCTTGAGTAAATATATATTTATTATTTATCGTCATCATCTACTGTGGTAGTTAGGTTCAGGTGTCAACTTGGCTAGGTGAAGATGCTTAGTGCTATTCCTGTGGACATGAGCCAATGACATGTGAACCTCATCTGTTTCTGATTGCATCTGCAGTTGGCTAGGAGGCATGCTTGCTGCAATGAATAATGGTTGATTTAATTGACTGATGCTTAAATGAGAGAGCTCACCGTAGAGCTCAATAGCCAAAGCAGCTCAGCATACCTCAAATCACTACCCGCAGCTCAGCTGAGGCCTTTGGAGATGCAGAAAGGAATCACCCTGGGGACAGTTGTTGGAACCCAGAGGCTTGGAGAGAAGACTAGCAGTAATCACCTTGTGCCTTCCCACATAACAAAGAACCTCAGTTGAAAGTTAGCTGCCTTCCTCTGAAGAACTATATATTAACTAAATAAATCCCTATTCTGAGTGCTGTGCATTTTCATATGAATTTCAGAATCAGCTTGTTAATTTATGCAAAAATAGTAGTTGTAATTTTGACAAAGATTGCAATGAATCTAAATATATATTGGGGTGTATTGCCATCTTTATGATATTATATCTTTCAGTGTATGAACATGGGATGTCTTCCCATTTATTTAGGTCCTTTTAAATTTCTCATGAAGGATTTGTAGTTTTGTGGGGTATTTTTTTCCCCTGAATGGGCAGGCACCAGGAATTGAACCCAGGTCTCCAGCACAGCAGGTGGGAACACTGCCACTGAGCCACTATTGCCCACCTAGATTTGTAGTTTTTAATGAACAAGTCTTATACTTTGTTGGTTAAATTTATTAAATTTATTCCTAAATCTTTATTCCTTTTTATGCTAGTGTAAATTGATTTTTTAAAAATTTCAATTTCATATTGTTCAATGTGAGTGTATAGAAATAGGACTCATTTTTGGATGTTAATCTTGTATTCTGCAACTTTGCTCCAGTTCATTTATTAACTCCTGTACTTGTTTTGTTGATTTTAAAGGCTTTTATAAATGTGAAATCATATCATCAGCAAATACAGATTGTTTTTACTTCTTTCTTCCCAATTTGAATAACTTTGCTTTGCTTTTCTTGACTAATTGCCATACAATGTGGAATATAAAAGGCAAATATATAATCCTTCTCTTTTTCTTAATATTAATAGAAATGCTTCCATCTTTTACCAATTTTTTTTCATTTTTTCTATGCCTTATGTCTTTTTCTTCCTAGATTCCTCCATTACTTCCTTCTTTTATGCTAAATATATATTTTCTAGTATACCGTTTTAATCACTTTTCTCCTTTTACACATTTTAGAATTATTTTCTAAGTTGTCACTTTGTGAATAACCATTACCATCATAATTTTTAAACAATCTCTTTATGTTAATATTAACAAATCTCAGGGCAGGCAATGGTAGTGCAGTGGTAGGGTTCTCACCTGCCATGCCGGAGACCCAGGAATGGTGCCTGCCCATGCCAAAATAAAAAGAAATAATTATAATAATAATAACAAATTTCTATTCCCAGGAAGTCTTTACTCCCATAAAACTCCATTTACCACCTTTGTTTATTTTGTTTTAGTCATAAATGACATATTGAAAAATGTGTTTCATCAACATAGATTCATAATTTTTGCTTTATGTTTGTTTAATTCAATTTAAAAAAAGAAGCTACATACAGAAAAAACACACATATATTTCATTTATATTTACCTATGTAGTTACTTTAATGGTGTTCCTCTTTTCTTCATATGACTTTGAAGTACTCTCTAATGTCTTTCATCAGAATGAAAAAAATTTGTTTATGTTCTTTATTGGGCATAATTGCTAGTGATAACTCTCAGTTTTGTTTATCTGAGAATATATTGATTTGTCTTTCATTTTTAAAGAAAAATTTCCAAGATAAAGAATTCTTGGTTGACAACTTGTTTTTCACCACTTTGAATATGTGATCCCACAGCCTTCTTTCCTCCATATTTGTTTGATTGTTTGTTTTTAACTTTTTATTATAGTAACTTTCATGCAACTCAAAATTTCCCAATTTACTAACTTTCTAATGTACAATTCAGTAGTATTAATTATATTCATATTATGTGCCATAATCACAACACTCATTATCCATTTTTTCAACACTTCAAATACCTTCTCCTCATTCCCTATCTCTTGATAATGTGTAATCTACTATCTGCCTGTACAAATTTGCTTATTCCAGGTATTTCATATAAGTAAGACTGAAGCAAGTTAGAATAGGGCAACAATCCTGTGGTTTCTATTTCCTATCCAGTACCAGAAGAGTTAATGCACAGCTGAGAACTCCCTAGGACAAAATTTTCTCTTAAAGCAATGAAACCCCCCAAAATCATAGTGCCTATAAAACTGTTCACCTGAAACAGACTTTTAGTCAATGACAGAAAGCTTGGGGTCATAAATATTGTTAAATATTTGGACCCAAACAAATTTTGAATGCATCACATTGTTCCACAAACCTGATGGTGACCTCCTCCTGAAACAAAGAAGATATGTAGTGTTCAAAGGTTGAGGTGGGAAATTACTGCTGCAAAACTCCCTATAAAGCAAGTTTCAATAAACTTCACTGTTTATCTTTACATTTTCTCTCCCTGAATTCTTTCACATTGTGGACCCCTGAACGTGAAGTGGGGCTCAACTGACTCTGGTAGCAGAGCTCTGGTTACATCTTTTTGGAGAGCCAACCAGGAGGGCAGCATCTTCACGTAAGGCACCAGTTAGCAGAATCTAAACTTCATAAGTCATGCCCCTTGACACTGATTCTTGCTGCTGCAGTTGACCTTTTCACCTTATCTAACCTTTCCTGGCCATCATTGTCTTTATTCTTGTCACTTTCATTGGCCTCTATTTTTCTCCCATCTGGATGGGCTGCTCACCATGAATTCCTCACCTAGGTCTTTCCTCTTCCTTCCCTGGTTTGGACACATTCTCTCTTCTTTCTGTCCATCTCTTCTCCTATTGCTTCCAACTGGTAATTCCATGTATTTTTTCCCTTCATCTTCTCTGCTGTTCTTTGTCCTTTATGCAGACTCCATGCTGGATTTGTGTTAAGATTTTTCATGAGAGACTTATTGTGGGGTGGAGGGTGTGGAATTCTCAGGGGACAATTCTTATCGTCCTCCATGAGATATTCATTCCTGACCTCAGCCCCTACATTCCATTCCCTTTCTCAAAAGAAAATTCTCCAGGGTATTCTCACTCACACTCTCCTTTACATATGGCCTCCAGAAGAACCCCTACTCTCTAAAAGACATTGAACATCTCTTTCCAAAGGAAAAGACAGACCTTAAGCTTAGCAAAGTGGGATTACAATCACTTCAAGTCCTCTGTTTGTAGTGATTTTTAGATGAGGTAATGCATGAGACTTACCAAAAGACTTTTTGTCCCCAAGGTTGGAAAAAGAGTGCCAGCCTGCTAAGTCCAGCTCAGTAGTCAAGGGGTGCCCCATCTCCTGGGGCTCAGGTTTTCTCCCCTGAATGGACACCATGAGTGACAAGGTTTTATAAGGGATTCCCTCAACTGAAAGACACACAAGACACCAGGCTACAGTGAGTGGGTATCCATTTATCTCTTTTCATAAGTATGGGCAGTATATCCAATATCCCAATTGATAGCCTCCTGGGCTGCATGTTGAAAAATTGGAAATGACCTACTGACAACTGAACTAAAAAAGAGAAAGCTACCTTTTGTGTAATATTTACTGCCCTCAATAATAATTGGAATGTGGAGAAGAATGACCTCAAGACAGCACTCTTAGCTTTGAGGACATTCTCCAATTAGATCTTTTTTGCTAAAGGGAAGGGAAGTGATCTGAAATACCATATGTCCAGTTTTCATGGCTCTATATCAGGGCAAGGCTGTGAAGGAGGCTTGTAAAGTGTATTATCTTAAGGAGAATTTAATGATAAATGCTTCTTATCTCTGCAAAGAAGGAAGCAGCTACATTAGATGACCTATTGTTAGCCAAGCTCCCAAAATTTGAAACATCAAAAAGACTCAAACAAGATTCTCCACCAAGCCCAGCCCCTGAGCCAACTGGACATGAAACTCCCATTGACCCTCCTCCTTAAAAGAAAGAGGCTTTTAAGCCCATTCTGCCCTCTCCTTATTAAAGTCCAGCAGGACATACTCATAGTGGAGTGTACTACCACCCCTGGAGAAGGAAAAGAAGGATTTAGAAAGAAATGGAATGTATCATCTCCAGGAAGTGGCTAATGGGGAGATGGGAACTGTAAGGCTCCATGCCCCTTTTTCTATGACTGACTTGGCAGGGTGTAAGAAACAATTAGGAAAGGTTTCTGAGGACTCCTCCAAGTTTCCATAGGAATTAAAAAACATAATCCTATCCTATGAGTACACCTGGGGGGATATCTAAGTCATTCTATCCTCTTGCTGTATTCTTGAGGAGAAGTGAGGATCTTAGCAGAAGTCCAGGGACATACAGACAAGTTTCACAGGAAACAGCCAACATGGTATAGGGCAGGGTTAAGAATGTCCGAAATATAGACACCAACTGGAACTATCAAAGAGGGCAATGAGATCTTGATCCAAGGGACCATATGATTTCTTGCTTAATAGAGGGTATGAAAGAATTGTCAAAACTGTAAATAACAACATGTTACAGAGAATAACTCTGGAGGACAAGGAAAGTTCTGATTCAGGGGAGACTAGTGACAGCTCTGAAATAATATACTAACATAAATCCAGACTTTGAGGAAGGGCAAATCATGCTAATGAACTACTTCGTAGGCCAGTAAGCCTCAGACATAAGGAAAAAACTGCAAAAAATATCCTCAGGACCCCAAATGTTTATGAACGACTTTACCTATACTCTTTTCTTTCATTATTAACTGGAACAGAGATACAAAAGAGGAGAGATCAAGGAGAGACTGGAATAAGCAAAGCTGATAGCTGTAGCTGTAGCTGTAAATGATAAGCAGTGATCTCAAGGCTATCATGAACAGAAGCCACAAGGAACCCATGATCAGTGTGGAGAATCAGGACACAGGAGGAAAGAATATTCCCAAGTATGTAAGGAACACCAAGGACAGAGAGAGACTCCTGGACACTTCCCATAATGCAGGAAGGTTGGACACTGTGTCCCAGAGTGCATCAAGACCCCAAAGGGGAATAGTCCTCCCCAAAGGTTTTGTTGACCTCAAACTGGACTGAAGGAGCCCTAGGTCAGTGGCTCCCTGGATATCACTGAAAAACATCAAATTGCTGAGACCCTTGTGACCTTCAATGTGGCAGGTAAGAGTGTCAATTTTTTAATTGATACATGAGCCACATATTCTGTTCTAACATCTCACTCCAGCCTTCTCTCCTCAAAGAGCTGTCCCATAGTAGGAAGAGATGGGAAGCCTTGGACTTGAGCTTTCACCCCACCTCCCCCCTGCTAAATTGGCAGTATTCCTCTAAGTCATCAATATTTAATAATACCAGAGTGTCCCACCCCCTCTAGGAAGGGATATACTGAAGGCATTAAGTGCCCAAATCCAAATAATAGGCTGTCTGCCAAAGTCACAACCTAGAAGCCTTGTTGAAAATATTGTGGCCTTCAGTATGGTTTTTAACTGTAACTGAAAATACTCCAGAGTCCCTCTAGTTGGAGTTAAAAAGTCAAGTGGATCCCAAAGTCTGGGAAACAGAACTGCCTGGGCAGACAATTCACATTAAAGGGATACTGTCTTTTTCTGGGAAAATGGTAAATGCTTACCATATTGAATTACAATAAGAGGAATGTGACAATAGACTCCTAAAATATTAGGCTCAGTTCTTAGACACTCCAGAGGTTCAAATCCATGTCTGCACTGCCTTGAACCTGCTACCCTCTTGCCTATAAGCCCAGATCAGAAAAGTGCACCGCTCAAGCATTTATGCACAGAAACACTAGCTCAGAATTATTCTAACAGGCCAGACCAACAATACCAGCCCCCCTGGATAACTCATTAGGCTTATACTTGGAAGCAGGCTTGTGAAAAGAGTTATAAAGGCAGGTTATGCTATTGTCTCCCTGCAGGAAATCATATAAAAAACCTCTACCCCCTGGAACCTAGGCCCAAAAAGCCAAACTCATGGACCTCACCAGGTTTAACATAACCACCTGGGAAGAATGTTAATCTTTATACTGACACTAAGTATGCCTTTCTTCTGTTGCTTACTCACTCAGCGATCCGGAGGGAAAGAGGACTGCTCACTAATGATAAATCTCATGAAGCACAGGCAGGAAATTCTCAATGTGGTCTAAGCTATATTGTTTCTCCAGGAGGTGGCATTCACTGTAATTCACTGTAAAGGGCACCAAAAGTATAACTCTCTGGTGGCCAAAGGAAATGATAGAGCAGACAAAGCTGTTAAGGTGGTCACCCAGGACCCAATCTCTGAGCTAGTATTAGTTTCTGATCTCTCTCTCTCCCTGTTATTCTTGTTTATATCCAGGAGGAAGAAAAACTAGTGAAGGTATCAGGGTATGTGCATGAAGAAAATGGATACCTTACCAAAAAAAGAAAACATTTCCTGCCTACTTAAGTTCAGTGGAAAGTTCTCTATGGCCTCCATTAAGCTACACATCTAAGCAGAGATGTTCTCACTATTTAAAAGGATACTTAAAGTTGTGCTTTTTGCACAATTAACTACCCAAAGTATAGGGTAGCAGGATCTCTGCAGATTCATGTAATACAACCTACTGGTTGCCCACCCAATCCTGAGGTTAGGCCGCAGGTGTTTTTGTGCTTATCTGCCTCTGGGGTGTAAATGTGTATTTTGGAAAGATTCATTTGAATGGCAGCTGCTAGCCCAAACACCCCTATTCAGTGACGAAGAACATCCCAAGGAGAAAACTGGGAAGTCAATTTGACCCATATGTCACCTTGCCAATGATTCAAATACCTACTAGTCTTTGTTGCCATCTTTATAGTGTGGGTAGAAGGTTTTCCTACTCAAATAGAAAAAGCTAATGCAGTCTCAAAGCTGCTCCTTAAAAAATTATCCCTATATTTGGGTTGCCAAAGCAACAACAGTCCAGCCTTTTTTAGTAACATAACTCAAGTGGTAGCAATAGCTCTTGGCATAAAATATCATCTCCATTGTGCCTGAGACCATAATCCCCTAGAAAGGTAGAAAGAGCAAAATGAACCTTAAGACAAACATTAACAAGGCTATGTCATAAGACCCATATGCTTTGGGTACCAAATCTTCCCTTCACACTCTTCAGATTCCTCTTAGCACCAAAGGATTACCCTGCAACTGAGCCACTTTGAAATGACGTATGGGAGACCATTTTAAACCCAAGGTTTAGTGTTGGATCCAGAAATTCATAGTTTGACCAAGTGCTTCACTTCCCCAGGAATCACACAAAAACTTATACAGGATCTTTCTTCCTGCCCCAGAGTCAAATTTATCCCCTTCTAAGATAAAACCTGGGGGCCCAGTCTTAATCAAAACCTGGCATGAAAGCAGACCTGCTTCCAAGCTGAAACCAAAATTGAAGGGCCATTACTCTGTAATTCTTGTTACTTCCACAGCAGCTAAAGTCAGTGGAATCTCTAGTTGGATTCAACTGTCTAGGGTCAAGCTCTCTGGCCATGATCTGGCAGACTCCCCCAACCAGAAAGGAGTCTACAGATGTAACCCCTAGGTGGATTAAAACTGTTATTAAAAACTGCTTTAAAAAAAAACTGCTTTAAGAAGAGCTAAGTGTAATGAACTCTCTCTTTCCTTTGTGCTCTACTATTCCTTGCCTCTTATACTATCTGAACATCCCTTTAAAGGTCTTTTAAGTCTACTGCTCACTATCTCAATCTTCCTCATTGTTGGTTGTGCCCTAAGTATTCTAGATCCACTGTGGCTTAGCCAACCAACAGCACATATTGGGGAACTGCAAGGCTTTCCATCTCTCCAACTCTGTTATGCACAGCCCCTTGGTCTCATTGTACTTGGAACCCTATAGACACCTTCCCAGGGGCTCTTTCCTACTTTTCAGACTAACTTAAAGCTCTCAACCTACACTTCCCACTGCAGGTACTATATACTTCAAAGTAACAATAGCCCTACAAACCGCTTTCCGTTTTTGCATCAAGTCAAACTCTAACAAGGTGATACTTGGGAGAAATGACACCTAATATGTGGAAATCTATAATTTACTTCTTCCCAAATGGATGAACTTGGGATCTTGAAGTAGCAGCCAAACCCCAAAAGTGGAGATCAGGGAAACCTCTGAGCAGGGTCCCTGCTTCCTGCACAATCCCAACTATTTCCTCACTGCTAAGTTAGATGAAGTAGCAGCTATTTTCTTAAGTCAATCCTTAATTAACTGTTGGGACAAAGCCAAATTCTTCCAAAATAGCCCAAACACAATGTTTTTCCTAAAGTCTACTACTCAGAATTTAAAGTGGTATAAGTCAAAACAGAGAATGAAAACTCCCTTTGTTAATATGACTTGGCAAAATAATAAACTGCCTGGCATTCTTTATATGAGCACCCTGTGGCATCATTACCCCTAGTTCACCCATAACTGGCATTCAAATTAGTGTTTCCAAAACACACCTTCACACCCCAGAAGCAGATAAACACAAAAATACCTGTGGACTAACCTCAGGGCTGGATGGGCAACCAATAGGCTGTATTACATGAATCTGCAGACATCTTACTATCCTATACTTTGATATCACCTTCAAAGCTGAGGAAGGATTATTCTTTCTCTGAGGAGATAACACTTACCTAACTTTACTCAGCAATTGTACTGACTCTTGCTTTTTAGCCTATGCTACCCTAGAATTATCTTATTTACAAGACTCTAAGCCAATGCCTTTCCCCTTATTTATGGAATTATGCTGATCAAGACATGCCTTTCCTCTCCTAATCCCTCTTTTTTGCCCTTTTTTCTCTAAACACTGGGGTAAGTGTTCCAACATGTCCAAGCATTGGGGAAACCCTGCTCACAGCCATTGGAATCAGTGTAGGAGGACTTGTTACTGGCTCCCACTTCCACCACAATCTCTCGTTAGAGCCCATATGGAGTGTAAAATCCACTGTATGAACTTGAAGCCTCCTCCAGATCCAAGCAGAGCCCCTAAAAGCAGTGGGACTCCAAACAGGAAAGCCATGGATGTGCTCATTGTAGCCCAAGTGGTTAACTTACCTCTTCTTACAAGAAAAATGCTGTTTCTATATCAAACATTCAGGTGAAATTAAAAAATAAATATAGAACCTTTGGGAACAATCCCAACAAATTAAAAACAATGCTCAAAGTGACCTGAATCCTTTTCTACATCTGCCAAATCTAATTAAATGGATCTCTCTTTTCTAAGTCCTTTAATTCCTTTTCTCCTCATTCTTATGTTTGGCCCTTATTTCAGTTTACTAAAGCTGCCGGAATGTAATATATCAGAAATGGATTGGCTTTTACAAAACAGATTTAATAGGTTACTAATTTACAGTTCTAAGTCCATGAAAATATCCAAATTAAGGCATCAAAAAGAAGATACCATCACTCAAGAAAGGCCAAACATTTTTTGATTTTCTGGCTCTCTGATCCTGGCTTTCATTGCTTTCAGCTCCTCATTCCAGTGGCCTCCTCTCTGAGCTTCTGCCTATCTCCAAGCATCTCCCAACATCTGTGTCTGATTTCAATCTCTCTGATTTTTCTGTCAACTCTGAATCATTTTTTTTCTCTCTCTCTCCCTCTCAGCTTTTTTAAGGACTATGGTATACCAACTTGAATGAGTGGGCCACAACTCCCTGGAAATAATCTGATCAAAAGGTACACCCAAACAGTGGGCTTGGCCATGCAAGATTGGATTAGGACTAAAATAGCCTGGCTTTTCTGGAGTACATAACAGTTTAAAACTAGCACATTCCATTCTTGGACCCATAAAAACATGTTCTTTTCATAAACGATATACATTCATTTCATCCCAATATCAAAAAAGCTTTAAATCATCTAAGTTACAATTCAAATACAATGCCAACTTAAAAACAGTACTAAATCTCATCAAAGTCAGTTACAGAAATGATTTACACTGAGGCAAAAATTTTCTTTAGGCTGTGGACCTGTGAAACTCAGAACAAGTTATCTGTTGCTAATATACAAAGGAATGGCAGTCATAGGATAAGTATTTCCATTTATATCGGAAGAAATTGAAAGGAAAAAAGAAGTCACAGAACAAAACAGTTCCAAAAACCTTCATAGCAAACTCCATTAGACTTGAAAGTCTAAAAGTCATTATTGAATGAAATTTCCTCCTCAGGGCTTGAGAAAGCAGTACTCCTTCTCTCTCCAAGTATTTACACAGCAGCCCTTCTCTCTCCAAAACACTGGACTGAGCACTCTAATATGTCCAAGCATTGAGGAGATTACCTTATTTGTGGCTGCATCCTCTCCAAGTATTGGGACAGAATCTAGAATTTCTGCCATCTTTGGAGCACATGCTTAACCCCTTTAGAACAATAAGGTGGTTGCCAGACTCTCTGAAATCCTTAGTGAATGTGTTCCACCTTCTCTGAGGCCTAAGTTGGCAAAACTCTTCCTAATATTAAGGAGGAAAGTCCACCTTCTGCTTTGGAACAAACTCATCCTCTCTACATGGATGGATCTGCTCTTCTGGCCTGAGATTTCCTGGCTATAGATCTTAACTACTTGGAAGTAAATTTTCCTTCAACTTGTCCATTTTCTGCACCTTTTAGTACAAACTGGCAGTGGTTCCATTCATATAGGTCTCAGACAAAATTTGCTGACTTGGCATGCAGCATACAAAGTTCAAAACCATCAGACAACAGAACTTTCCACAAATCTTTTTTGGATAACTCCATTTCCAATCCTGGCTTGTGCTAAAAGGACTGACTGGCTCCACATTTTGTTAAATCCTCATGTGGAGCATTATTCTCTGATGTCTCACTTTCTGGAAGTCCAGAATTTTCCAGACCATAAAATTCTGGATTTTTTTATACACAAAAGTTCAGTTCTCAGTTTGTCCCTTTCCTGTCACATTTTACTTTAAGCAGCAAGTAAGAGCCAGGCTGCATTTTCAACATTTAGTTTGGAAATCTCTTCAGCTAAGTATAGAAGGTCATCATTTTCAAATTCTGCATTCCATCCAACACCAGTACACAATTTTGCCAAATTCTCTGCACCATAAAGTAAAGATTGCCTTCCTTCCAGTTTTCAATAACACAGGCATTATTTCTTTTGAAAGCATCATCAGAAGAACCTTTGGTGTCCATATTTCTACCAACAGTCATTTCAAAGCAATCCATGCCTTTCCTATTTACCTCATCACAATTCTCCAGAATCTTCCTCTTATCCACTTAAAAAGCCATTCCAATATTCTTGATATTTGCAAGCTACAGCACCCCATTTTTCTGGTACCAAAATAATTTTTCAGATTGCTAAAGCTCCTGGAAGGAATATTCCAGAATGGATTGGCTTTTATAAAGGGAATTTATTAGGCTACAAATATACAGTTCTAATGCTGTGAAAGTGTCCAAATTAAGGCAACAACAAGAAGATAATTTTACTTAAGAAGGGTTGATTACATTAAGCCTGGGGGTCACTGTCACATGGGAAAGCACATGATAATGTCTGCTGGCCCTTTACTCCTAGGTTTCTTTGCTTGCAGCGCCCAATTTCAATGGTCTCTTCTCTGAGTTTCTTTCTGTGTCCAAGCATCTCCAAATATCTGTGTCTGTTTTCAATCTCTCTGCTTTTGTCTCTTACTCTCTGTCTCTCTCTGTGAACTCTTTTAAAGACTCCATTAAACTAATTAAGACCTATGTTGAATGGCCAGGTCACAACTCCATGAAAATAATGTAATCAAAAGGTCCCAACAAAACAATGGGTCTGACAAACAAGATTCAGTTAGGATTAAAAGAACATGGCTTTTCTGGGGATACACATAATTTCAAACCAGCACAGCCCATATATATATTTAACCTGCTTGTTAAATTTGTTTCCAGCAAACTGCAAGCCTTTTACACTAAGTTCATTCTCACCCATGAATATTAAGTTATTCCAGACCATGACCAACCCAACTCCATCCTTAGTATAATAGAAAAATATTTCACACCCTAAGTAGGTAGTGTTTATCGCACTTAAAACAGCAGGAAGCAATTTCAGAAGTCACACCTTTGCCTCTCAGTCTCCCCTTAAGATAAAGAGTGTCTAACTCTTTCAGATGGCAGTTGAGGCAAGATAGAATAAGGAATTGAGGCTATACTCCTTGGTCCCTATCCAGCTCCAAAATGGCTAATGCACAGCTGCAAACTCCCTAAGACAAAAATATACTCTAAAACCATTAACCACCAGCCCCCCAAAAGCCATAAAGTCTGTAAAATCATGGGCCTGAAACAAGACTCTTAGTTAACGAAAGAAAGCCCAAGGTCATAAAGATTGTTAAACATCTGCCCCAAAACAAATTTTGAGTATGTGATGGAGCTCCAAAAGCTCAGATAGTTATTTCCTCCTGAAACAAAAGAAGACAGTTAGTGTCAAAGATTAAAATGGAAAATCACTGCTGTAAAACCTCCCTGTAAAACAAGCTAACAGTGCCACTCGGGGCATGTCTAGCTCTTGAGCACATCTGCACTAATTTCTTTAGTGTGTACTCTCCCTTCAATAAACTTTTTTGTTTGTCTGCACTTTTTGACATCCCGGAATTCTTTCTCATGAGGAGACCCCCAAATCTGAAGTGGGGGTCTGCTGACTCTGGTGTCAGCACAGTTCCAGTTATAAGACCATATAATATTTGTCTTTTTGTGTCTGGCTTATTTCACTCAACATGAAATAAGGGTTCATCCATGCTTTTGGAACTTCATTCCTTTTTACAATTTCATTTCTTCATTGCTTTTTACAATTTCATTTCTTCATTCCTTTTTACAAGGAAATAATATTCCATTGTATGTGTATATCACATTTTATTTTTGCATTTATCTGTTGATGAATATTTGGGTGGCTTCCATCTTTGGCGTTTGTGAGGAATACCAATATGAACATTGGTGTGCAAATATTCATTCGCGTTCCTGCTTGTTTTAGGTATATATTTTGGAGTGAGATTGCCAGATTGTATGGAAATTCTACACTTAACTTTCCTAGGAACCACTAAAATGTTTTCCACAGAGAAAATGTGTTCCATAGTATGCATAGTTTTTGAAGCCAATCTTTGAGGTTTCTTTGACCCTAGGAGGATTCTTCAGTGTATCTTTTCCTGGTTCTCTTTGGCAAACTAACTAGCCAATGGCTTAGCATGTTTCTCTTAATTAAGAGGAGCTATTGTTTTGAGCACACACTTAACCTTGAACTTCCCTACACTCTGTTCCAAATAAAGTCATACCTTTGAGGAGAGCTTCAGAGTTCTCTTTTGTTATGGGCTGCCTTACTAACTGGGCAAATTCTCAGCCAATCCTCTGGACCCTTGGTAAAGCACCATCCCCTGGTCTTCTGTCTTATCTCTCCCAGCATGGAACCACTGCTCTATTGGCTACCTGGGTCAAAGGAATTTGAGCCTAGCATTATGTTCTTTCTGTGCTGCGGGTAATGTTTCCATCCTGAGTTAGGAGCTGGGTGAAGAATGGAGTCCCAATCCTCTTAGCCATACTTACCAGACATAAGTCTCTTCAACGTGGAGTTGGAGGGGATAAGAAATGGTGGTGAGCAGTTCCTCCTGATTACATTAATTAAGCCTTTATTGTGGGCTAAGGGTAGAGCAAACATTGTCTTGCTGGTCACAACCTCAGGGAAGTGGAGTTTCCATCAAGTTGAAAAGAGAGGAGGGAAAGCAAGCAGTTGGAGATGAGAAGGGTAATCCACAGACTCTGGCTTTTATTATCAAGTTTTAGTAGATTTTCTCAAATGAATGCTTCTTCATTCTTCTATGTCCTTAAGACAGTTTATAAACTACAAATCATTGGGTTTTATGGAGGTCACCAGTTTTTCTTATTTTGCTGGAGAGTGGATCTGCAGACCTCCTCATATCTTGGAAGTAGAATTTGTTCTCACTCCTTTACATGAGTTATCTCATGTAATTTTTAGGAATGAAGTACAGTTATTGTTTCCCCAAGGAAAATGAGGTACAAAGAGGATATTTCCTTTGTGTCATGCAGTTAATCATGGATACAAGATTTTGGATTCAAACTGAAGTTTTCTGGCTTGAGATTTCCTGCTATTAACAACTGTACTATATGATCTCTATTCTTCCAAACTGTCACCTATCTCTTAATTTTGTGTCCATTTTCATTGATGAAAAGAAATTTATAATTTTGATATAGTTGCATCCATCATCTCACTTTAGTCTTTGTACTTCTTGGGTCTTGTTTAAAAATTATTATTATTTACTTAAGTTACAATGATGTGTCCTAAATTTTCTCCTCTTGGCTTTAGAATTTTACTTTGACATTGACATCTCCAGACCTTTTGGAATTCATATTTATATATGTTGGGAGGTATCATCTTAATATATCTTCATATTTTCTGAGAAGTTAGCTATTCTTTCTTGCATATTTGAGACACTATGTTTATCATGTTCCATATCTCCATAAATACTAGGGTCTCTTTGTAGAGTCTTTACTCTTTTCTATTGCTTATTTGTCTCTTCTTGTGCTAGTAGCTAAGAATGTTTGGAAAATAACCAAGACAAACTTTTAGAAATGAAGTATACAGTCAATGAAATAAAAAAAAAAACTTGATGAATGGATCAAATTGCTAATTAAGCAAAACAAAAGAGAAAAATGGTAAAGTGGAAGCTAAATCTGATGTAAAAATATCAAAATGCAGTACTGAACAATAAACAGAGTGAGTATATGTATGAAAGGTTAAGGCATGTGGAAAATAGATCAAGTGGCTCCTACCTCATCTGATAGGAAAGAGATACAGAAGAGAACAGGGAGAGTGCAGCCACATTGCCTGGGTTTGTAGTCCATCTTTGATAATTATTGTCTCAAAACTTAGGAAAAGTTACTTAATATTTCTGTGCCTCTATTTCCTAATCTGTGAAGTAAGGGTAAGGGTTGTTATAATGATGAAATGAGTAAATATGTGTGAACATTGGATACAATGTGTGATACATAGAAAATACCATATATGCTTTTTTAAGTAAAAAGAAAAACATAAGTCCTCAGGTTAAAATATCACAGTAAGTGCCAAGTCTGTGTGGTATCTTGTCTTGAAATATGGACTACCAGTGGGCCAGGCCTCCAAATATTGATGCCCAGTGAGGCTCCTTCCCTTTGAATACAAGTTGGCACAGTGATTTACTTGACCAATGAAATGCAGTGAAAATGATGCTCTCAGATTTCTGAGAGTAGTTTATAAAAAACCTTGCAACTTCTTGGGACTCTTAGAGCATTCATCCTTGGAATGCTCCCAAGGGTCAATAATGCACTTGCCAAATCAATGGCTGTCTTAATTTTCCAAGTCTGCTAGGAAAAATCCACACACTAGTCAGCTTAAACAATAGAAATTTATTGCTTCACAATTTTGTAGGCTAGAATTCCAATATAAAGGTAATGGTTCAGGAGGTACAAGAGTATTTCAGTGGTAGAATTCTCACCTGCCATGCAAGAGACCTGAGTTCAAGTCCCAGTCCATACACTTCCCCCAAAACAAAGAAACAAACAAAACCAATCAAACAAAAATCAACAGATGGAGTTGCAATAATGGGATATTTACATGGAAAAATAATGGAATGTGACCCCGCCATACAGAAAACAAACAACAAAAAAAAGGTAATGGTACAGGTTGCCTTCTCTCAGAGTATGTAGCATTCTGGCAATCATCTCGTATGTGGTGAGCTCTCTCTGCTTGTGTCTGATGGTCTGGTTTTGACTTTTACTGACATGTAGCTTCACTTAACTGATTGTGTTTGCATTTCCTTTGCTGGAAGATCTCCAGTCTTATGGATTAAGGCCTGCTATGATTCAATTTGGCCTATCTAAATAGAATCTTTGAAAATTATATTCACAAATTTGTCCAAAACTTAGCTAATTGCAACATCTTCAATGACCTTATGTAGAGAGGTTTCACACCTATGGAATTGGGGGTTAGGACTGTCATGTGTCTTTTGTGGGAGTCATCATATCCCCAAAAGTCCACCCTCAGGAGCCCCTAAACACATATTTTTTCCCACAAGCAAAATACATTCACACTGTACCAATAACCCAAACCAATAACTCAATAGTAACTTTGGGAGATTTAAGCCAAAATTATGGGTGTGTTCTATCCTAAGGCAAAATTCCTTTCCAACATTGGACCCATGAAGTCAGGAAGACAACGTATCTGCATCCAAAATACAAAGGTGCCACATACATAGGATAAAAATTCTCATTTTAGGAGGGAGAAATTAGAAGGAAAACAGGGTTCACAAGTCCTACATAAGTCCAAAACTCAGCAGAGCAAACTCCGTTAGATTCCAAGGTTTGAGAGTTATCTGTTAGTTGAATCTTTGTCCATTGGCCAGCAGGAGAGTGACAGCCCCACATTTTCTAGTCACTGTGGCTGTGGCCATGCTCTCCTCAAATGCCTATGTGGATGGTCTGCCCCCTCCAAACACCATGGTAGAATGTTCATAATCTCCAAATGCAGGGATGGGCTACACATTCCAAATACCAGGATGGAAAACCTGTCTTATCCAAAGGATGAGGAAGGAGCCCTTTCTCTTGGCCCAAGGGAATCTCCTCTGCCCAGATCTATGTTTCCAAGGGTTCTGATCTTTAAATAATTTTTCCTTCATTTTGTCCCATATATGTCCAGGCTGACAATACTTCTGCTTATACAAAATTCTCAAAAGCCTTGTCAATTTTCCATGCAATCAAGTCAAAGACACTTTAAAAATTGCATCTATCCTGATTTCTGACTGAGATGGTTCAGTGTATCCATTAGTCATGGATACACTAAGCAAATAGCTGTTTAGCCATACCCTCTTTAACAAAGAATTTTTCAGCCACACCCTCACACAGAGCCTTATTCTCTGGAAACTCACTTACTAGGAGCTCAGGGATTCAGACAATCATTTGTCTCATGGAGAAATCTCTCTCTGTATTTGTTCCTCTGGCATTCACTTTTATTTATGGCTACTACTGATTGACTGTGTTTGAATTTCCTTTGCTTATAAGATCTCCCATCTTATGGATTAAAGCTCACCTTGATTCAATAAGCTCGCATCAAAATAGGATCTTTAAAGATCTTATTCAGAAATGAGTACACATCTTAACTAATGATAATATCTTCAAAGATTCTATTTACAAACGGGTTTGCACCCACAGGACCATGGTTAGAATTTGAACATATCTATTTGAGGGGGGGAGGTTCATGATTTAATCTCTAACAATAGTCATATGCATTTACCTGAAGCCCCACTCATCCGAAATAACAATCATACTATGTCCATCATGGCATCTATGATCAGGGATGCTACTGAGTTGAGCTTAAAATATCTATAGTTATTATTCGGGCTCCTTCTGATTACTGCAAGTGACCTCTCACACTTTATATATTTAGAAGTGGCACTAATCTTGGCATTCTCTCCTGGGATGTGATATTGTTTCTTATTTAATATCTCTGGCCAGGTAAGGCATTTTCAAAGGTTTCCACTTGGCTAAGGACCTGATGTAGGTGTTTATGTAACTGCCAATTATGTTAATCCCAATTATACACCAAGTGGCTAAGAAAATGACTGTTGGGTATAGCTTTAGTACCAGGGGACCCACTTTAAGGCAGGTTCTCAACCATGGCTCCATGTATTACATGGCCTTTGCATGTTCCACTTTAACAGGTGGGCCAGAATAATGATATGGTTCATGGAGAATCACTGTCAACTCAGACAATGTATTTAAAAGTCTTTGAAATATCTGTGTATTTCTCTTTTGCCAGTTTATAGTCATCTGCTTAAATGGTGGTAGTTGCCTTTGAGGAAGGACAGGGATTATATTTTCAGTAAATGATTGCCATGCAGTTGCAGATCACTTATTCCAGGGAGATATGGCTATACTCTCAGGAGATGAATTCTAGTTGAGAGTTATCTTAGGTCAGTGAAATAAGCAGGAAATTGTGATGTTTTATTGGGCTGGCCTCCCATAGCCTTCTACTCTTCCACTGTTGCTTTCTTCTGAGGTTAGATATTAAGCAGCACTCTAATTGACTAATCCTGAAGTAGATTTTCACCTCAGGGACACCATGTGCTATTAACCATTTCTACTGATCCCTGTGTGTAAAGAAGTCTTGCTTGCCTCATTGACATCAGTGATGTTTATGATAATTGTGCATTGCTGGCTTCTGGTGGTCCAGTGCTGCAACCTGCTTTCTATATCTTTTTTCCATAACACTATTAGTAAATCAAGCTGTTCATTCACTTCACTCACCAATATCTCTGGTCTACAGAGGAGAGTCACACTGAACTTAGTAATACTGATTCTGCTGCTCCAGAGGATCCCTGATGGTCTCCATATATGGTGTGTGTTCTAGTTTGCTGGCTGCCAGAATGCAATATACCAGAAATGGAATGGCTTTTAAAAAGGGGAATTTAATCAGATGCTAGTTTACAGCTCCAAGGCCGAGAAAATGTCCCAATTAAAACAAGTCTATAGAAATGTCTAATCTAAGGCATCCAGAAAGATACCTTGGTTTAAGAAGGCCAATGAAGTTCAGGGTTTCTCCCTCAAGTGAGAAGGCACATGGTGAACACAGTCAGAGTTTCTCTCTCAGCTGTAGGTGTACATAGTGAACATGGCATCATCTGCTAGCTTTCTCTCCTGGCTTCCTGTTTCATGAAGCTCCCCAGAGGCGTTTTCCTTCTTCATCTCCAAAGGTTGCTGGCTCATGGATTCTCTGCTTCATGGTGCTGCAGCATTCTCTGTTCTCTCTCCAAATCTCCTTTTCTCCAAAATGTTTCCTATGAAAGAATAGGACTGCGGAAACTAATCAAGACCCACCCAAATGCGTGGATGATGGAAATACGGCCTGTGAAGGGTTAAAAGGCAAAAGTAAAGAACAGGGAGTATGTGCCAAGGTCCAAAGATAAACAGTCTGGCTAAACTTGAAAGAAGACAATGTTTTTAACACAGCCTGTTTTCCTAAAAGAAACAAAACAAGATTACTTAAACTAGCAAGAACTAGCTGACCTTGCCAAAAGTAATGAGCAACATAAAGTAACATTAGAAAATAGAACAAGACTTCTCACATGCATATCTAGGGTATAAAAAGAAGTACAGCTCTAAATAAACTTGCCTGCGCTTCTCTGAGAAGTGAGGTCCCCTGATTGCAGTCTCTTTTCTCTTTCATTCTTGGCACTGTCTAGCCCTGCATTGTAAGTAACAGCAGCAGGTGGAGACATGTCGTCACCTAATCCAGTTTAACAACCACTCTTGATCAAATCACATCTCCAGGGAGATGATCTGATTACAGTTTCAAACATACAGTATTGAATAGGGATTATCCTGCCTTTATAAAATGGGATTTAGATTAAAACATGGCTTTTCTAGGGGACATACATCCTTTCAAACCAGCCGAGTGTGTCTCCTCGAGCCCCTCATGGAGTATAATATTATGGAGGCTCTTCTAGCATCACAAATATATGCATATCAATATCCTCACTTTCCTGAGTCTTGATATTCCTTTCTCTACCATCTGCATTTCATCTTTGATCACCATGGGCCACTGACTTCTTTCACCTTCCAAAAGCCATATTAGCAGCAAGTTTATGCAGTCTCTTGGGCCCTTGCTTAACTTAAATGACTCCAAGTTAATGAATTCTTGTTTGTCCAAGTTTATGTTATAATCTCTTGATTAAGCACCCTTAAAATCTAATCCCAATCTACTGTTGATTGGGTGTAGCTAATACTTGTCACTCCTTTGGGTTTGATTTTTCTTCCTTAACAGTCTCAACATATTCCCAGTTAAGTAATGTGGAGATTTAACATCAATTATAAATCTGGTAGTGAGGTGAGACATACATTAATGCCTATGGTTATATGGAAGATATCAATGGTACCTGTTGAATTCATGGATCTTGCTAGGGAAGAATGGTAAAAGTGCTATTTTTTTTTTTTTTTTTTAGCTAACTATTATAAAAGACAGGAAGAGTGAGGTGAGCTAAACAAATTTAATGTTTTAAGCAGATTTAGAAGAAAGTTTAAGAAGCCAAGACAGCACAAGCTCAAAAAGTAAAATGTATATCAGTTCTAGCCACTACAAATGGCAAAGGTTCTCAAAATAAGATATGGCTTCAGAGAAAAGATAAAATTGTTGGGTGATGAAAGCAAAGTATAGAATAAGCCATGGTGGCTCAGCAGGAAGAGTTCTCACCTGCCATGCCAGAGACCTTGGTTCAATTCCTGGTGCCTGCCCATGTGAATTAAAAAGGATGTGGCTGTAAACTTTTCAGTGAGACCTCAAAAGATGAAAAGGATGCATAATATATCTTCTAAAGGTTTTAACAAATATTAAGGATTGGCCTCTTATACTCTCTAGTCTAGATAAGTTCCTAAGAATCTTAAGGGCATGTCTTGTAGATACTTTCAAACAGATAAAAATATTTCAAAGAATTTTATTATCCCACAATACACTGACTCTCAGCTCAGGCCAGAGAGAGGCCTATCTCAAAGAAATTTGTGGGTGTGGCATTTGCATGATTGAATCAACACCAATAAAATTACAAGATCCTAAAAAGTTTTAAGACAATTTTTTGAAAGAAGAACCATCACCTTGGAGTGTAAATGACAGAGTTAGAAAAATGTCCCCAGCTTGATTTCAAAAGTGCTATTTGACTCTTATGTACCTTGGATTTTTGCTTTTTGGAATGAAACTGTCTTATTGTGATTGTGACTAATTTATTCTACAATTGTGTATTGAGTGTGTGATTGGCAGATAACTTGAGTCTTTAATTCAAAATTATTCAAATCAAAAGGAACCATGCCAAAGAAGTCCCATATATTCCTTGATCTTATGTAGATGAAAAGACCTAGACTTTGAGCTAATGCTGTAATGGGATGAAATTTTAGGATTATTGAAAGGGGGAGTAAGTGTAGTTTATATTTAGGGACAAGGGACATTATTTGTAGTCAGAAGTAAAACTGTGGTGGTTCAAGTTCAGCAACAAAAAATTTGATACTCCTCCCTCCCACTAAGAGATGGGTTTTATTTCCTCCTCCCTTGAAACTAGATTGGCCTGTAACTGATTTGGCCAATAGAATAGGGTAGAAGGGATATTACTGCCAGTGCTGGTTTAGTCTTTAGGACAACTGGCAGCTTTTGCCTTGGCCTGTTGGTCCTCAATAAAAAAGTATGCCCTGAAGCATCCCTGTTAAAGAAGGATGCTAACATTATGGATAAACTAGAGACAGAGAAAAAGAAACAGAAACTTTATATTTTGTTCTGCAACAATAGATAACCAAATCTCATGCCTTCCTTCATACTTCACAGGTGCCATGCAGATTAGGACTTGTGACGATATCTCACCAACAGAAATGCGAGCAGAAATTTTGAATTACTCCTAGTCTGATGCAGTTCAGACTGGAGGTGATTTCTCCATATACACTTTCTCTCAAAAATAAACTTGAAATTAAAGGACCAAAGAAGATAGAGTTTGGAGATAAAAGCAAAGGTGGAAGTTAACCCAAATTATTTGGATTTGCAGAGTGTATAAAGAAACACTGCATAGTTAGGTTGCTATTGGAAAATGTCTTTTCATAAAGGTGTCTGTCTGTCTGTCTCTTAGTAGATGTAAATACTGGCAACTCACCATTATTTTAGGGCTAGCAGTCATTAATAGGGTCTTAGAAGTGAGGAACATGATACCTCTTGTCTATTAGCCCAGAACACCTCAGAGACTGTGACTTTATTACTTTCAATTAGTATCTATTCTGCACCAGCAAAAGAAAACAAAGTCTTGATTAATTCTTAATATTTCATTATATTACCTTAGAACCAGTCAAAAAAAAGAATAGATTTAAGGAAACAAACAGAAAAAATAAAATAGGTTTTGAAAGTCATAATGTACCAGGGCCAAAGGCTGAGGAGAAATTAATACACTAGTGAGACAGAAAGGCATTCTTGAGGCATTTTTCAATGTACTTCCACTTTTAATGCTACACAGAAATATTGACAGTTTGGCCAACAGACTTCAAAAAGACCTTTAAATATAGAGGTTCCATAACACTCTAGGTGAAACAATGGTAATTTTATTTCTGTTGATTGGTGATTACAATGTCATTGGCTTTAATTATTTATTTGCTCCTTGATTGAAGGACAAAGAATCATGACATACCTCTTTAAAATTCTCCTTAAAAACAAATAAATAAATAAATTCTCCTTAACACGTATATGTGTTGGTATTTACTTTTATATTTGGGTAACTAAGGCCCTATCTAATTAGTACACTCAAAATACAAAAATATAACAACAATAAAAGTAGCAGAAGTAATTTAATTGCTCACATTACAAAGTATTAACCAAAGGGTTTCACATAGATAAACAAGTCTAAATATTATCCACATGAGTAATATAGGCATATTTATACATTTGACTTCATACAAGAATACGCTAGAATATACAAAAAATTAAATATATGAACTGATATTCCCCAAGCCAATTCAACATTAGGGTTCCACAGCCAGGGCCCAATCTGTTCAGGTTTCTTTTATTACCCAGGGATGTGCTGGGTGTTGTTTAATATAACAAGGCTAGTCTTTCTCTGATATCTTTCATATATCCAATTTTTCTTTTATAAATACTTGAGAAACAGTATGCATTCATATCTCTACTTTCTCATTGTTTGCTTATTTATGCCTTAGCAGAGTTGTCTGTATTTAAAAAGTCAGAGTTTCTTTCTGATCACCCTACTTAAAGCCTCCTTCACGTCCCTGTTCCTCAAGGTATAGATCAGTGGATTTAGTACAGGGGTGACCACAGTGTACATGATGGCAATGACCCGATCCTGGTCCATGGAGCTGCCTGAAGCTGGACGAATATAGATGAAGAGAACAGGAGCATAGAAAAGGATAACTACCATGAAGTGGGAAACACAAGTGGACAGTGCTTTGTGAAGCACGCTGCAAGAACGAGTCTTGAAGAAGAGATAGATGATAATGTAGAAATAAGAGAGAAATATCAGAAAGAAGGGGCCCATGGCAATGGTCCCTGAGACAGTATTAAGCAGCCACTGGTTGAGATCAGTGTTCCCACAAGCCAGTTCCAACAATGGCTTAACATCACAGAAGAAGTGATGGATATGATTGGAGCCACAGAAGTTCAAATGAGAGGTCATTATGGAGTGCATTAGGGCATGGAAAAACCCAATGACCCAGACTGTGCTTGCCATCTGGATACACGACTGATGAGTCATGATGTTTGTGTAATGAAGTGGTTTGCAGATGGCCACAAAGCGGTCAAAGGCCATTAGAGCCAACAGCATGGCCTCTGTGCTGCCCAGGAAGTGAAAGAAATGAAGCTGGCTCATGCATCCCAAAAAAGAAATTGCTTTGTGTGAAGAAAGGAAGTTCTCCAGCATCTTTGGCAAGGTCACCGTGGAGTAACAGACATCTAGGCATGAAAGGTTTCCCAGGAAGAAATACATAGGCAAGTGGAGTCTTGGATCAGAGATGACAATCATTAGAATGGCTCCATTCCCTACCACATTAACAATGTAGATGGTGAGGAAAACCAGAAAGAGAAGAGGCTGCAGTTTTTGGATGTCTGTCACTCCCAGGAGAAGAAATTCAGAGACTGAGGTTTGATTCAGCATCACTTAAAAGAAAAGGCAAAATAATATGTGGAAATCTATTTCTATAGTGTAATAGAATCCTTCCAACCCAGGATTTTCTCTCCAAGAACAAAGTGTTCTGAGGGAGTTTAAGAATGTTTTAAATGACCCAAACTCAGAGCTTATAGATAATGACTCAGTTGACTGCTAAATACTAAGGCTATATATGGCATGACTTTCAGAAAATCTTTGTTTTAGTAGATTTCTTAATATATTTTTCATTTTAACATGTATCCCTATGGTCAGTCTGAAATCTTCTAACTGTGAACATCTACATTCTGATACAACTTTTCCTTCATCTTTCTAAGTCAGTTCTACCAAGTTGACATTTTTTAAGTACTCCACCACTCTGGTACCAAGAAGCCTAATTAAAAGCCCCTAAAAGTTAAGGGTTTCACTTAAACAAGATAGTGGTGAACTAATTACAATCACAAAATCTATAAAGAAATTAAAAATATCTTTAAACAATAATAACTTTACCTCATCTTACAATGTAAATAGGATTTGAGATGTCCTGTTTCTGAACCCTCCATAATCTAATGTCTGCAAGCATCTCAGAGCTCTGAGTGGGTACAAATGAGGACACATTATTCAGATATTTGATATTTTATCAGTGTCATTTTGTTAATAAGCTTAGTTTCTTCTTATAATCTGGGCCATAATATTTTCTCCAAACAGGATCCCCAATATACTTCTCTGATAACTAATGTTATTATGCATGCATTCTCCACTTGCTCTGGGGTTCTTTTTCATTTCCCAGTTTCCAAGATCCCTGGATAAGTAAAGTCTTTCCTCTGATGGTTTCAGTAGTTCCACTTAGGTAACACAATACTGACATCTTCTTGAGGTATCTATGACTTCTGCTCCTTTGAGATCCTATCTTCCTTTATGACCAATTTACTTAAACTGTATTTTAATTTTGCCTAAAATGAAATGAGTCTTTGGATATTGATGAATAATTTACATCAAGTGAAATGAAATTTCTATACCTTTAGTTTCGTTAATATGACACTAACACCATGTTGGCTTCCCTCACCCCAAAAGTCTGCCTGTGTCACATCAGCACCTCTTTTCATTTCAGAAACATGTTTTCTTCTTTGCCATTAACATTCAAGTTTCCTGCAAGAAGAATTCATTAATTTCCATTTCCTTTGCAGAAGGGAAATAATATTTTCTTTACTGATGGTAAACTATTGAGGAACTGTGAATGAGTTAATTGTATTACAATAATTTCTTTAGAATATTCTATTAAATCTGGGCTATTTACTGAAAGGCAGAAAAATCTTTGAACCTACTTTCCCACATTATTTGCAAAGTACCTGACATTATCTTCTTTCGGAGCACTGAAAAAAGCAGATATACATTGTAGTTCCATCTTTGTCCTATTCATTTCCAAATGTAATAGATTAATTAGATCATGTGTATTGAGAGGGAAGAAGCAAGGATATGTCAGAACCTTACAGAAGTTGGATGGGGGCACTGAGAGAAGTTCTTATAAGGATATCTGAAGAGCAATGTGGGCATTGGGGAAGTTCTACAACAAGGAGAATCACTAAGACTTTAGGTGAAGGAGGAGGAAAGAAAATGGTTTTAAGTGAGTAGATTTAAAAAGTGAATGAATTATGGATCATTTTTAGAAAGTCTGTGGGTTTCTAGGTTTCATACATGCTCAACATTTTGAGAAATTACCTAATCTCAATAATATTTTCATTAAGGATGGCTTTACAACACTCAAGTACGTTTTTCATAGCTATGCACATTCTGTGTACTTATAGAATTTTGCCATCCCTGTTTTAAAAGCAGATGATATGCAAAATATCATTTTTGATTCTCTGACCCACAAAACACAATTATGCCAAAAAGACACATAGGAAAAAAACTCTTTTGAAATTAAAAAAAAACTAGAAATCATTCTCCTTAGTACTAAATCATTTCATTGCAATTTTAATATTTAGAGATTTGCTTTAGAGAGTATCTAGGGAACCAGGCACAATGAATCAAGAAAAATCATGGCAATAAAAATATAAGGAGTAAAGTGGCTTTAAACCCACAACCACAAGGAATGGTCCACTAAAAGACAGGAAACTGGCTTTAAATTCTGGGCAGTCAACTTTTATCCTAGCAAGCGGATAGACCACTCATTTACAGGTAGACAATAGGAACAACTTCCCAGCCTGTCTCTTCCTTCACTCTTACCTGATTGAGTGTTCAGATTTATAGGCAAGAAAGGTTTTCAGACTTACACTCCCAGTAAGTATAAATAGTAGAATAACATTTAAAGTGATAATTCACATTAGGATTTCAGCATACATTCTTCATCTTCCAAAACCTCTGCTTACGCTTCTGAAATTCTGACTGCCTTTTTATGAGTCACAGATCTCTAGACATGAAAATCCAGAGAGAATCTGTCCCATGGGTGCTGAGAATAATTATTAAGAATGAACAGGATACTTTTTCACACCTGCAATATGAGGAAGTACTTTGGGGGAATTTCTATTTTGAATTTCATTTTCCCCCATTCTTCCTATTTTTTCCCTTGGAATGCCTGACCCTTGGCTTCAGGACTATGGACAACAGCATAAGTATTAAATGCATTAGTTGATTTTCCTCTTATTTCCTAGGTCAGAAGTATGGATTTATTTTCTCATTTGGGGGTTCCCTTAGAAAGAAAGTTTTTAAAGTGGCAAGAAAATCAGCAATAAGAGTTAGGGAATGTTGGCCATTCATGTTCCAGTGATTAATATAAGATGCTTATCATTAGTACTCTCTTTTTTTTATTGCTATAGTTCTGTGGAACCAAAGAAAAAGTAAGCAAGAGAAATAACATTGCTTTATGGTCCTGATAAATCTGACTCTTCACTTTGATAGTAATACTAATATGTTTTCTTTAAATCTCCATCTAAAATGCTTACTTTTCTCTTTGTTTAGAGGGATGATGCTTGCATCTTCAGTGTGTATCCTCACTTCTTGATATATCCTTTAGGTTAGAGAATACTGAATTTTTATCTAATGACTATCTCTGTGATCTTCCATCTGGCTAAGTTTTTAGCAAGTCATTAATGCCATATTCCTTGTCCATCTCTGTATTGAATTTCCATTCTTGTTGCTTTGCAGGACACCTTAGTACATATTCACCACATTAATAAGTCTTTGATATTTTATATATTCCAAATATGGTATTAATAAATAACACAACTTGTGCTTTTTATGTGATGTTATTTTCTGAGTTCTCTTTGCGTTTTAGTTCATTTAATATTTACAATAACCCAATGAAGGAAGAACTAAAACCATTTCCATTTTACCATAAGAAAACTCAGGTTCAGAGGAGATAAGTAAATGTAGTCTCTAAATGGACTAAAATACATATTACAAAACTCTTTCCTGGGTCACATAGTTAGGGACATAAATTATTCTTGAAATCATTTTGACACTTTCCAAATATTTGTTTAATTTTAGGGTATGTCCCATGTGATCTGTTACTACATATGACTCTTTCTAGGTTAGTGGTGCTTTATTTACTCCATGACTTGACATAAGTTACAGCAACAAACTTAACAATGCCTCTTTTGTATAATTGATACCCATAAGGTCACTTGAAATGAATTTATTTCAGTTCAGCAAAAGCTGGTAAAATTTTAAGTTCCATGAACACTGTCATTCACCTCAAGAGAAATTCTCTTATTTGTTGAATTTCCTTTTTTTTCTGGTTCTTTTAACAGAGTCTGAAAATTTTATGTAGCCAGTATGTTTGTTATTGAAGTAACAATAAATTTAGTTATGTGAAATGCCATAAGTACTAAATTGACTTAATTTCTTATAAATGTTTGATCAACTTTAATCCCTAAGCTCTTACATATTCAATCAGATAAATTTTTACATTAAATAAATCAAAACAATCCACATAAATTTCTATTCATCGAAACACACAATCGAAAGAATCTGAAAGCAAAAATCCATAGGCAGTGGGGGAATATATTTGCCATTTATCTTTAAGTCTGAGAGAATTTGTATCTATATTCATAGCATATCAAATCAATTAAAAAGGCTGCAGCCCTGCACTTCTGGTCAACCAAGATCATGTTATAACATGCTTCAAGGTGCAGTTCCCTTACAGAAACTTTGAATAACTAGCAAAAACTTGCAGAGCCAAATTCCTCAAAATTCTGGAAAACTGTTAAAGGGTTGCAGTAACTGTGTAAGTGCCAAATCAAGAAAATATAGCTTGAAAAATGGTAGGTGAAGCTCATGGTGTCTTTGCTAATTCTTCCCACACCTCTATCTCTGCTCCAGAGACAGCTTAAAAACCCCTATGCATATAATAGGGTTCCTCTATATTAGTGACAGTCTATTGCTTGGAAGCCTGACAATGAATCAGGAAACTCATCTCAGGCTTGTCCTCCCAGTACTTGTCTTTTAGACAGACAAGTAACTTGCAGACATGTAAAGCAGTGTAAAAAGTAATTAAGTCAAATTCTCTGGGGCAAAGAATTACTTCATTAATCATAAACCAAAGCAGCCAGGAGCAGGTGAAAGTCTACTGCATAGGGACTAGAAGAGGCATTCAAAGTCCTATAAATGGGGAAATTTCAAATGCCATAAGCAGGCACAAATCCAGGACAAAAACAGTTTTCAAGCGGACTCAGATAAGACAGAGAAGATCCTGTCCTCCACATTAGCTTTGGGCTAATCTTATTGATAGTAGGGCTAGACTTAAAAAAATACCATTGGCTAAAGCAGATACAACTTGGAAAGACTATGAAAGGTGATTTTTACCTCAGTTTGTGTGGTTCTTTTTGTTGTTGTTAGTTCCTCGCACATTAGGAAATCTAATTCACTAGCTGGATACAACATTAAGGAATGCCAGCACAGGGACTAAATCCCAGACATAATACTTCAAAATATTAAATTGTGCAGTGCAGAACAAAAGATCTCAAAACAAACAAGGAAACAGGAAAATTATAACCCATCTAAAGGAAAAAGATAAAAATCCAGAAACTATCAATGCAGAGACTTTGAACATAACAAACAAAGACTTTTTAAAAAGATTCTCCATAAGCTCAAGGAGATAAAAGAAAACATAGAGAACTCAAAGATATAAAGAAACAATAAATAAACACTATGAGGATCTCAAGCAAAAGGTTGGAATTTAAAAAAAGAACCAAACAGAATTGTTGTTTATAAGAGTCCATCTTAGGTACAAAGATACAAACAGGTTGAAAGTGATAGAATGGAAAAATATTTCATGCAAATAGTAACCAAAATGTATTGGAGTAGCTAGAGGGAGATACCTGAAAGTGTTGAACTGTAATCCTATGGCCTTGATTCTTGAAGATAATTGTATAACTATACAGCTTTTAAGGTGTCACCATGTGATTGTGAAAATATTGTGACTGACAGTCACTTTATCCAGTAGGTGGACAGATGAGTAAGAAAAAAAAGACATAAATAAATAAATAAATAAATAAATAATAGAGGTTGTTGGGGTATGGGATGTTTTAGGTATTCTTTTTCACTTTTATTTTTATATTTATGGAGTAATGAAAATGTTAAAAAAAACTGATTTGATGATAAATGCACAGCTATATGATGATACTATGAATCACTGTTGTTTACTTTGGATGATTATATGGCATGTGAATTCATAATATATCTCAGTAAAATTGCATTTAAAAAGGAAAAAAAATTAGTACCCAAAAGAGGACTGGGTTTGCTTTAGAAATATCAGACAGAATAGATTTTAAGTTAAAAGCTGCTACAAGAGACAAAATAAAGCATTATCTATCAATGGAAGTACCAATTAAAGAAGAATATTTAATAATTATAAACAGGGCCCCAAAATATTTTTATGAAAAATTGAAAGAATTGAATGGAGAAATAGACAGTTCTACAATATTTGAGGGTTTCAATGCATCACTTAAATATTGTACGGAACATTTGGACAGAAGAAATATAGGACCATAACAACACTATAAATCAACTAGTCTCTAATAAATACATGTAGAACACTTCACCCAACAACAGAAGAATACTAGCTCTTTTTAAGTAAACCTGGATCATTCTCTAGGGTATGCTCTGGAAGTCTTAATAAATTTGAAAAATTTTAAATCGTATAAATGAAATTCCACAACCAAAAAAGGATGAAGTTAGAAATCACCAAGAAGAGAACCAGAAAATTTAGAAATGTATGGAAATTAAATGACAAATTGATTAAGAAAAATTACAAAAAAAATTAGAAAAAACTTACAGACATAAGCAAATGAAGAATCAACCTAAAAATCTACTGGATGAAGGCAGTGTTCACATGTAAATTTATAGCTATGAATATCTATATTCAAAAAAGAAGATCTCAAATTAATAATCTAACATCACATCTTGAGGAATTAAAAAAAGAAGAGCAAGGTAAACCCAGCATCAACTGAATAAATGTAATAATTAGGATTAGGGCTGAAATAAATGAGACAAAGGATAGAAAAAATTTGAGAAAATAAGCAAGAAAAATTTAGTTTTTTAATAAAAATCAATAACGTTGACAACTCATTACAGTGTCAAAGTAAAAAGAGAAAATATACAAATAACTAAAATCAGAAATGAAAATGATGATACACTGCTGACCTTATAGAAATGAAAAGACTTGTAAAAGAATACTATGAACAATTGTACACCAACAAATAAGACAGTCTAGATGAAATGGAAAAATTCCTAGAAATACACTTAAATTGACTCAAGAAGAAATAGGAAACCTCAACAAACCTATAACAACTAAAGCAATTGGATCAATAATAAAAAAGTTTCCACCAAAGAATATTCCTGAATGAAATGGCCTCACTAATAAATTTTAGAAAATAATTAAAGAAGAATGAACATCAGTACCTCTCAAAATCTTCCAAAAATATTCAAGAAGAAGGAACACTTCTTCATTCTATGGGGACCACTTTACCCTGAGACCAAAGCCTGGTAAAGACATCACAAAAAAAGAAAATTGCAGATTAATTTCCCTTACAAGTAGAGTTGCAAATATTTTAACAAAGTACTAACAAATTGAATCCTGGAGCACACTAAAAATATTATACATCATAACTAGGTGGATTTATCCTGGGAATGCAAGGGTGGTTATGCATATGAAAATTAATCAATTCAATGCATAAATAAATAGAACAAATGAAAAAAAATAACCCACCTGATTATCTCAATAGATACAGAAAAGGGATTTGACAAAATCCAGCACCTTTTCTTGATAAAGCTGCTCACAAAACTAGGAATCAAAGGAAACTTCCTCAACATGATACAAGCCATTTTTGAGAAACCCAGAGTATATTATAATCAATGATGAAAGACTTAAAGCTTTCCCCCTAAGTTCAGGAACAAGGCAAATATGCCTGCCATATTAGCTAGGATTCTCTAGAGAAACAGAATCAGCAGAAGATATCCATAGATATAAAATTTAAAAAGTGTCTCATTTAACTCTGAGAATGTAAAGTCCAAGGTCATAGGGCAGGCTGCAAGCTAGTAACTCTGATGAAGATCTGCAATGAACTCTTGGGAGAGGTTGGCTGAGCAACCATGGGAATGTAAGGGTCCAAGGTCTGTAGGGCAGGCTGCAAGTTGGTAACTCTGATGAAATCCCTCAACAAACTCCCAGGAGAGGCTGGCTGGACAATCATGGGAATGGAAGAGTCCAAAATCCATGGACCAGGCTGTGAAGCTGGTGACTCTAATGACAGTCTGGATGAACTCCACAGGAGAGGTTTTCCAGCTGAAGCAGGAAAAGTGACTGTCTCTTCTGAATCCTTCTTAAAAGCATTCCAGTGATTAGATTAAGCACCACTGATATCAGAAGATACACCCTTAACTGATTACAAACATAATCAGCAGTGGATGCAGCTAACATAATCAGGATTTAAGTCCATGAAATGTCCTCATAGCAACAGACAGGCCAGACAACTGGGCACCACCACCTGGCCAAGTTGACACATGAACCTGACCATGACAGTCCACTCCTTGTCAACTATGCAGATATGCACGCCACCTTAAACCATACTTAATCTCTAAATAGAAAATAATAACAGACACATTTTTTCCTTACCTAACAATACTCAACTATCTCATGTATGTACAACTGTAAATGCATTAAATCTCCCCAGAATAGGATGCAAGTCCTTGGATAATATTCACTCTTAAACTTGATATCTTACAACTTAAATAAAATACTATGACATGAACAAAACAGCATTACAGTCCTTGATTCTGTAACTGATCATGTGGTCATAGTTCATATTTATCATACCTTCTTCCACTACCTATTCCATATTCCTTTACCCTCAGCAAACAATTCAGGTGGCTGTGGTTCTTTGTGTGGTGGGGTGACCCAAACCTTTATTCCTGAAGTTCGAGAGCAACTGGTAGTCCTGCCTGTATTGGGTTCTTGCAGTCTTCCATGGATTTTAATCACAGGGCATGGTAGTACTAACAGACACCCTAGGGGATCTCCTATATTTCAAGAAAACTCTTCTTTACCTCCATTGTGTAGTTGCAGTTCTATTTTCCCTTGACAGTCAGGGTCAATCACCCTAGCTGGTAAAGTAATCTTCTTGGCTTATTGATCCAGGGGCATAAGTAGCCCAAGGTGACCAGGTGGCAGTCTTAGAATTCAGGTCAATAGAATCAATATTGTTTCTTCAGGTGGAAGCACTCCCCCTTCTCAAACTAAAACCTATAGACCAGTAGAGCTCAAGGTCACAGGGACAGGAAGCAAAAATGTTCTTAGTGGATCACTAGGGGTAATAGTGAGTGATGCCACTCCCTTTTCAACCCCTGGTTCCTGGACCCCTGGATCCTGGTTATGGGAGAAACAGCACCATACAGTGGATGCTGATTCAGAGCATACAACGCCTCCTAGAGAACATCACCCCAGCCCTGCAAGGTATTACTGCCTAGTTGGCACCATAATTGAGTTTTTAAAAGGTCATTCCACTGTTCTATCAACCCAGCTGCCTCTGGATGATGGGGAGCATAGAAAGACCAGAGAATTCCATGAGCATGTGCCCATTCTCACACTTCATTTGCTGTGAAGTGGGTTCCTTGATCAGAAGCAATGCTGTGTGGAATACCATGATGATGGATAAGGCATTCTGTAAGTCCATGGATGGTAGTTTTGGCAGAAGTATTGCATGCATGGAAAGCAAACTCATATCCACAGTATGTGTCTATTCCAGTTAGAAAAAACTGCTGCCCTTTCCATAATGGGAATGGTCCAATGTAATCCAATAGCCAGATGGTCACCTTGGAGAATGGTGCCATACTGGGGGCTGAGTGTGGGTCTCTGCTGCTTGCAGATTGTGCATTCAGCAGTGGCTGTAGCCAGGTCAGTCTTGGCAAGTGGAAGTCCATGTTGCTGAGCCCATGCATAACCTCCATCTCCACCACTATAACCACTTTGTTCATGAGCCCATTGAACAATGACAGGAGTTGCTGGGGAAAGAGGCTGACTGGTATCCAAAGAACAGGTCATTTTATTTACTTGATTATTAAAACCTTCCTCTGCTGAAGTCACCCTCTAGTGCACATTCACATGGGACACGAATATCTTCATATTTTTAGTCTACTCAGAAAGGTCCATCCAGATACCTCTCCCCCAGTCCTCTTTGTCACCAATCTTCCAATCATGCTATTTGTAAGTTCCTGACCATCCAGCCAAACCATTAGCAAAAGCCCATGAGTCAGTATACAAATGCACCTCTGGCCAGTTCTCCTTCCAAGCAAAATGAACAACCAAGGGCACTGCTCAAAGTTTTGCCCACTGGGAGGATTTCCTCTCACCACTGTCCTTCAGGGACATTCAGGGACATCCCAAAAAAGGGTTGTAGTGCTCCAGCTGTCCACTTTCAGGTGGTACCTGCATATCATACAGAGTCATCTGTAAACCAGGCCCAAGTTTTCACTGTAAGGAACTCCCCAAGAGACCATAGTTCTGGTCTGGGAAAAAGAAGGTAATGTGGCAGGAGTGCAAACCATGGGCATTTGGGCTACATCCTCATATAACTTACTTATGCCTTCAGGATCTACCCTGGCCCTATCTCATATATACCATTTCCATTTTATGATGGAGTGCTGGTGCACATGCCCAACTTTTTGGTTTGGTGGGTTAGACAACACCCAACTCATGATAGAAAACTCAGGTCTCATGGTAACTTGGTGGCCCATGGTTAACCATTCAGTCTCTACCAAGGCCCAGTATCAAGACAAAAGCTGTTTTGCAAAAGGAGAGTATTTATCTACAGCAGATGGTAAGGCTTTGCTCCAAAATCCTAAGGGTCTGCATTGTGATTCTCCTATGGAGGTCTGCCAAAGGCTCCAGATAGCATTTCTACTTGTCACTGACACTTCCAGCACCATTGGATCTGCTGAATTATATGGTCGAAGTGACAGAGCATCTTGTACAGAAGTCTGGACCTGTCACAGAGCCTTTTCTTGTTTAGGTCCCCATTCAAAATTAGCTGCTTTTCTGGTCACTCAATATATGGGCCTGAGTGGCATACCCAAATGAGGAATATGTTGTCACCAAAATCCAAAGAGATCAACTAGGCATTGTGCCTCTTTTTTTTGGTTGTAGGAGGGGCCAGATGCAGCAACTTATCCTTCACCTTAGAAGGGTTACCTCAACTTCCCCCCCATCACTGGACATCTAGAAATTTCACTGTGCTAGAAGACCAATGTATTTTTGTTGTATTTATCTCCTATCCTCTGACACACAAATGCCTTACCAATAAGTTTAGAGTAGTTGCTACTTCTTGCTCACTAGGTCCAATCAATATGTTACCATCAATTCAATAGGCCAGTGTGATGTCTTGGGGGGGGGAGAAAGGATCAAGTTCCCTGAGGACAAGATTATGACATAGGGCTGGAGAGTTGATATACCCCTGAGGTAGGAGAGTGAAAGTATATTGATGACCTTTTCTAGCTAAAAGCAAACTGTTTCTGCTGGTTCTTACTAACAGCTATGGAGAAAAAAGCATTTGCAGATCAATATCCGCATACCAGGTACCAGGGAATGTACTGATTTGCTCAAGCAATGATACCACAATCAGAACCACAGCTGCAATTGGAATTACCACCTGGTTGAGTTGACAATAATCCACTGTCATCCTCAAGACCCATCTGTTTTCTGCACAAGCCAAATAGGAGAATTGAATGGGGATGTATTGAGAATCACAACCCCTGCATCCTTCAAGTCCTTAATGTGGCAGTAATCTTTGCAACCCCTCCAGGAATCCAGTATTGCTTCTGATTTACTATTTTTCTAGGTAGGGGCAGTTCTAGTGGCTTCCACTTGGCCTTTCCTACCATATTAGCCCTCTCCCCATGAGTTAGAGAGCCAATGTGGGGATTCTGTCAATTGCTCAGAATTGTCTATTCCAATTATGCATTCTGGAAGTGGGGAAATAACTACAGAATGGGTCTGGGACCCACTGGACCCAATGTGAGATGGGCCTGAGCTAAAAATCCATCAATCACCTGACCTCCATAAGCCTCCCTTGACTGGTGGTTCAGAGTGATATTTTGGATCCCTTGGAATTAATGTCATTTCTGAACCATTGTCTTATAAGTCCCAAAATATATTATCATTTCTTTTTCCTTAATGCACAGTTACCTTGGTAAAAGACCATTTGTCTCTTTGGGAAATGCCTAGAGGAAGATTAACAGTATAAATTTGTTGCAGCATAATGGGGTCCTCCCCCAAAGGGACCTGGCCTCCCCCTCACTCAAGGACTTCTTGGTCTGTAAAGTGTCTCAGGTCTGGAAATGGATTAAGGTACCATGACTCTCTGTTTTTATAATTCAAGTTAGACTTCTGTTCACTTGACCTAGAAGACTTGCTTGCACAACTCAATGATTTGTATACTGCCCATCTATTGTACTTCTAGGTACCTCAGGATCTACTAGCCAACACCAGAGGTCTCTGCAAGTCAGATTATTTTGACTTCTGCTTTGAGTCTGCTGTCCATTATGATAGCAACGTCCACCTTGTCTTTGGTGATTAAGTGCTGCTACCTGTCTTCTGTCAACTCAGGATTCAATTATCCCTATTGTGTTTAAGGATTCCAGCTCGGTGATAGAAGTTCCCACAGTAATATCTGATCTACAGAGTAGTACAACTACAGAGCTCTTGAGGGATGATGGCAGTAGTCTCACAAATATATTTCTCAGAGTTCTGGTTTAAAGGTGCATACTCTGGACATTCCTGGGGTGTATGTGTAGGTTTTTCATGATAAATTCACTGTAACATTATAATTGCTCTAAACCTCTGGATCACCTCATCTACATTATACCAGGGTAGTTCTGGCTTTTCAACCTCAGGTTATGTTGGCACCTTTTGATCCATGTTTCAGCCAATCATCCAAACAAACTATTAATGCCTTTTCTAACCCTGTAACCTATAACACTGAATGCAGACTCTCTGCTTAGAGAGCTCTTATCAATAAATTCAGCCTGATCCAGCTTTATATTCTTCCCACCATTATTCCACACCCTTAAAATCCATTGACACATATATTTTCTTGATTTCTGCCTATATAAATTGGAAAACTCATGTGATTTTTTTGGAGTATAATGTACCTCCTCTTGGGTGACACTTTGTACCTCACCTTTTAGGGCCTGTTGAAACTTTAGTCTAGTTATAGATCTGGAAGAAAAGAGGGGTGGTGGGGATGGGTCATGAAAGGAATTAGAAGTATCTTCTAAGCCTTTTTTTCCAGGGCATTCATTTGTAGTTTCATCTGGTGAAAAATTGTCAATCATTCTAGGTCTAATCCCTTCATGTGGAGGTTCAGAGGCCAACTCCTAAGGGCAGGCTGGAGGTGGGACAGCTAAGCCCTAAGGGAAGACTTTTACAGGGTTATCTAGAGAAGACTCAGCATGACCTAGGGTTTCAACCTCTTCACTGACATCATTATCAATCCATATGTCACCATCCCATTTTTCAGGGTCCTACTCCTTTCCAATCAATGCCCTCACTTTAAAGGTAGACACCATAGAAGATTGAGATTTCAGTTTACATTGTAAAGTTGCTACTTTAACAATAAGATTCTGAGGCTGATTTTCAGAGATCTCAAATCTGTGGCTACAGGAAATAAGATTTTCCTTCAGGGTACTCATAGAAATATTTACAGCTGTCATTCGACACATAAGCTTGTCCTTTGAAATCTTCAGCTCATTCCTTTCCCTCATTAATGTATACAGCATATCCAACAATAACCCTCCAATATCTCTATACCTCCTATTTTCACAAAACTTCATAAAGGTGTCAAAACATTATCACCCAGAGCCTAGCTTCATACAAGTGAAGCATTAGAAGAATCAAATGGTGTTATTTTGACTATTTCTTTTGCCACCTCACTCCATGGATTAGCAGTGTCATTCTGCTTATGGAAAACAGAGTTTTTAGTGCCTTTGAGTCCAGTCAGAGTAGGAAACCAATTGTAAAATTCCATTTTTAAGATTCTGTTTTGTAACCATGACTCATGGTACCAAGCTGAATTAGGTAGGGTTCTCTAGAGATACAGAATCAGTAGGAGATATTCATAGATATAAAATTTATGAAAAGTGTTTCATTTAACCTTGGAAATGTAGAGTCCAAGGTCTATATGGCAGGCTGCAAGCTAGTAACTCCAATGAAGTTCTGCAACAAACTTTCAGGAGATGCTGGCTGGGCAACTTAAGGATCCAAGGTCTACAGGGCAGGCTGCAAGCTGGTAATTCTGATGAAGTTCCTCAATAAACTCTCAGGAGAGGCTGGCTGAACAACCATGGGAATGGAAGAATCCAAAATCCATGGGGCAGGATGTGAAGCTGGCAACTCCAATGAAAGGTCTGAATGAACTCCACAGGAGAGGCTCACCAGTTGAAACAGGAAGAGTGACTGTCTCTTCTGAATCCTCCTTAAAAGGCTTCTGGTGATTAGATTAAGCACCACTGATTGCAGAAGATACTCCCCTTAACTGATTATAAACATAATCAGCAGTGGATGCATCTGACATAATCATAATTTAAATCCATGAAATGTCCTCATAGCAACAGACAGGCCAGCACTTATCTGACCAGACAACTGGGCACCACCACCTGGCCAATTTGACACATGAACCTGACCATGACACCTGATTGGACCAAAACTGTTCAATATTGTACTAGAATTCTAGGTGGAGAAATTACAGAAGAAAAAAAAAATAAAGGCATTGGAAAGGAATAGGTAAAACTATCTCTATTTGCAGACAACATGATTTTATGTATAGAAAATCTAAAGGAATCCACAAGAAAATTATAGAGCTAATATATGAATTCAGCCAAGTAGTAAGATGCAAGATCAACAATGTAAAAATCAATGGTCTTTCTATACATAAACAATCAACAGTCTGAAGAGAAAATTGAGAAATCATTTCCATTTATAATAATATCTGAAATAATATAATACTAGAAATAAATTGAACCAAGAATGTAAAAGACTTGTACACTAAAAAGTATAAAACCCTGCTGAAAGAAATTAGAAAATACCTAAACAAATCCAAGACACTCTTTGTTCATGGGTTGGAAGAATTAAGTTGTTAAAATGTCAGTATTACCCAATGTAGCCTACAGATTCAATGCAACCCTGTCAAAATTCCAGCAACCGTTTTGTTCATTTCAGAGAGCTGGCCATTTATGGCATTTCCATTGTAATTTCATAAATCAATTTTATGCATATATTCATATATATACATATATATTTTTTATATTCACACAATAATATAAATTCATTGTCGATAGTAAAAGTTTAAAAAAATACTATTTATTTACATAAAGCTGCTTCAAGCATGCCATCCATTTCAAACCAATGTTAATATGGTGTTGATATATCATTGCATGTGCTTTCTATTAGTTTATATTTTAAGATTGTTCATTTCAACTCTGTAAAAATGTTTGAAATATGTACAAACAAAATCATAACATAGGGGCAGTGCAGCAGTGGCTCAGCAGGCAGAATTCTTACCTGCCATGCCAGAGACCCGGGCTCGGTCCCCAGAGCCAGCCTTTGCAAAAAAAAATCATGACATAAAATAAAATGGCAAAATTAAATTCATATATCTTTTTCCTCAATATATATATATCTGCTTAAGCAGACAGACTCAGTTTGAATCAGATAGTTGAGACAAAATAATTCATGGAATTTCTCCTTCCACAAATGTATGAAAAATGGGATAGTCTAAGAGTCTTCCCACTAAAAAGCAACTAACTTCTGGAAAAAACATACTTTTAGCGCAAACATATCTCATAGTTAGGAAGAGAAATCTGTGAACAGTCCTCCACCCATGCATTTATAGCCAGGGAGCTAAGACTAGAACTGTGACCTGTAAGTAAATGCAAAGGTAGTGTACTTAGGGGAAAATAATACATTTGAAACCAAGAGGCCATTCTGTGGTTAACAGTGGGAGACATAAGTATATCAATTCAAAAATAAGTCAGGAAATCAGGAAAGTATTAATGATTCCATTTTGATAGTCTCCTCTGGACACAGGAAGAAATGATTGATAATCCTCTGAGGAGGAAAGAATCTTCAATTTAGGGCTCAGAATTTCCAACTTAGGACCACCAAATATAAGGAGATAACCAAACATCATCAAGCACATAAAGAAATAAACCACTATTAGTAAAAATCAGCAGAAACAACTATTTGTATATTTAGACACACAAGAACTCCAGACATTAAAGATTATTTAATTCAGAATATAAAATAAATATTTATAAAATGATTAAAGAAGTAAATAAGGAAAACCAAAAATATTAGTAAAATGGATGATTGATAATTTTCCATTTTAAATAGGAATTTAGAAATAAAAATATAATTGACAAAATTAAAAACCAATGGAGAATTTAAATGCAGATATATTTTTTTACTTGAAAAGAAATTAAAGAATTAGAAGTTATATTTGTAGAAATTACCTGGAATGTAATACAGGAAGATTGTAAGATGGAAAATATATAGACGAAAAATTAAGAGATGCATAAGATAGAATGACTAAAGTCAATTTAATACAGGGATAAGTAGATTGAGAGAGAATAGAGAGAACAGAGCAAAGGAAATAAGAATTTTCTACAAAACTATTACTCATGCATAGAGGATGCACATAGAAAGTTAAAGAAATCTACTCCTAAAATACTGTGTTGAATCTTTAAAACAGCAAAAACAAAGGGAATATCTTAAAAGCATGGAGAGAAAAGATATCACCCTAAAAAGTATGACAATTAGATTGATATTAGATTTCTCAAAGCAAAACAAAACAGAAAAGGAAACCACAATTCAGCATAGAATATTTTCATGATATTGAAAGAAAATAACTGTAACCTGGAAATGTCCACCAAGCAAACAATCTCTCTAAAATGAGGGGAAAAAAAGGTGGCATTTTCTGATTAAAAAAAGACAAAGTTTACTATTAGCACGCCTTCTTTAAGGAAGCTCTGAAAGAAAGTGCTCTATAAAGCAAAACTGTGATTTTAAAAAGTTTGTCCGAGGTACAAGATGGCACAGTGAAAGGGCATATTGTTAAAATATCAACAAATATGAAGAAATATTTTTTCATTCAAATAATAATATTATTAACAATAAGTATGAATGACTCATTTGCAGTGCATTAGCTAAGGTTTAACCCTAAGCAAATTCTGCTGAAATGTTTCAAGTGCAAATAGGTATATGGAGCTGATTCTAGAAAATACCCTGGAGGAATGGGAAAGTGAGACAAGGAAGGGAAGAAAGCTGCAAAAGGGTGCACTGTCATGCAAATTACCACTGTGGGCAACTGGAATTTGATACTACAAAGGAATTTTGGGAAGCAGTATAGAACATATACTTCATCCTGCCTGAGAGACAAGGTAGTATTTATTCACCAGTTTTAATTAGACATTAGTTGAGACTGTTTCCAGGGATTTTAAATTCCTAATCATATCCATCCTGCCACACACACACAGACTCCAGTGGTCAGAAAGAGTTTGTGGGAGATAAGACTGGTGAAAGAGAGAAATTCAAGAGTAGAGTCTAGGGTGACCAAGAATTACCAACTAGAATTGCATTGGTGAGCGTGACAGTGAGTAAGGAGTTAAAATTGCTGAAAAACAAGGTAAATGCTTTACGTTGGCATTAGTAGGTAAAGGTCACATCTCCAAAAACTGTATTTCTGAAGATTAATTCAATTTAGCCCATTTATTTTACATTCAAGATCACATCATATAACAATCAACCAGTACTGGATATTTTCTAACTCTGTGTGAGCCACTTTTTTCACTTGTTCCCTACATTAGTGCACTAAGACTTGCCCCATCTCCCAGTGGTAGATTGGTGGGTCAAAATGGTAGGCAATTTCAAAGTCAAGTTCTGTAGATTAACACTGACCATTGATTATGGGCCTGGAAAAGTAACTTGCCTTTCTCCTCCATCCCAAAATTGATCATCACAACATCCAATTATCACATTTCCCTCATCTTTGGGGCACTTATGTGCAAGTTTCCTCTTTTTTTTAATAGAAAAATAACTCATTCAATGTGATAAAGTATAGACAGAAGAATAACATTGCTATTTGCTTATTATAACTTATTTAAATCATCTACTGAAAATATAACAGCCTGAGTCTCAAGGCACCTCATTCTGCTAGTGATATTTTTCAAGTCCATGTGCTTTTTAGATAAAGAATTGGAAATGGGCACTTGGACAAGATTTTCTAAAGGTCTCCCAGCACACACTTGGGAATGCTATGTTCACATACAGCTACACATTTTCTTGACTATAGAAAAGGAAGTTTATTCAATATTGTAAATATTGTTTTCCACATGATAAATTCCAATCCCTTGACTTTTCAGTAATGCAGCAAATATGTCCTGAGAGCTGTGTGAAAAATCCCTTAATAAATTATTTCTCTTTTAACTTATAACCTTTGATTTTTTAGTTGGTATATTAAGTTAGAAATATTTTTTGTTTATCTACAACTTTTTGGCTGACTTTTGGTGTGAGAAATATAAAATTTTATCAGCAATCATAATGCTATTTCTCTTGTTTTATCTGTATAATGATGTCATTATTTGCTTTTGATCTTTTCCTCTTCTTTCTTCTTTGCACCCTTTTTCATTATGTTGGAGCACTAATGACATCTCAGACCACGACGATAAAGAGCATGTTGTGAAAGTAGTGGGGAGTTAATTGCTGAGAAAAGCAAAGGTCCTCCAGGTCTTTCTAAAGAAGAGTTGCCATGCTCCCTGTCGACTGCCTGTACAGGAATTTTTTTTTCAATTGAGGAGAAATTCACATACCTTTTTTTTTGTATACTGTATGGCGGGGTCACATTTCATTATTTTTCCAAGTGCATATCCTCCTATTGCAGCACCATTTTTTGTGTTTTAGTTTGTTTGTTTACTTTTGATTGTTTATTTGTTTGTAAAGTACATGGACTGGGAATCTAACCCGGATCTCCTGCATAGTGGGCAAGAATTCTACCACTGAACTAACCTTGCACTCCCTAACATCAGTATCTTTTAAAAGAAAAGTAAAGTTCTGTTGTTGTTGTTGTTGTTGTTTTTTAGTTACTATTAATTTGGGTTTCTTACAGCTGAAATGTGTTGTATCTATCACTTGATACAGCTGTTATTTACCAGCAAATTGAATTAAGGATAAGATACAAATGTGTTAAAAATTAACTTTTCCTCATTGAAAACCTTACTGTTACTTCTCTCTTCTTTAAATTAAACTTGTTGTTTTGTAGTTATTTAATTTATATTTGATAACTAAATTAAAGATATAAAGAGTGAGAGCCTAGTAAATTTGTTTCCAAGTTGTGTTACCTGGAAGTCAACTTTTGTTGCTCATATGGCTTCTGTCCTTACCTGTGAGTTTCAGTTGTCTATATTTATTTCTGTAGCTCATCACTAAAATTTTTTTATAAAAGTCAGTCCTTGACTCTTTACTTTATCTGGTGGTCTATAATCTTCCATGGTCAGTATACCTTTAATCCAAATACATTTATCTACAAAACCATTACTATTTCCTGGGTACCAGCTTAATGTATTCAATTGCTTTTTGGAGACTTCTACCTGAAATTCAGTATTATTACCAGGAACTAACATTTATTCAGCACTGTCTTTATGATAGTCATCGTTCTTGTGTCTTGTATACAATTTTTAAAATTTAGTCTTATTTAATTCAGTGCCTTGATAGATCCTCAAAGCCAGTCTCTTTTAAAGTTCGTTCTTTCACCAAAATTAGTTTCCCTCTAGATTCAGTCATTTTAGTCTTCAACCTTCTTGATCCAAGATTTAATCCTCAGCTTTTCTTTGATTCTTCTCTTCAGTTTGTCCTAAAAATAAATATAACACCAAACTTACCTATTTTTTCTTCACAGTGTTTTTCACTTTTATCCTTTCCTTTTTTCCTATCTTTCCCCCCATTATCAAACTCTATTCACTTCACACCTACATTATTGCATTAACCTCTAAGTGACTTTCCTTGCCTTCAAAATTTATTCTCAAGAAAATCCTGGGCAGCCTTTAATTAATCTTAGTGTTTTTTCTAGCACATCACTCTTTTGACTTAGACTCTTAAATGATGCCTTATTTTTAGAAGACCATTCTAAATTTCTTAACATGAAATTCATTTTTCCATGATCTGTGTTCATGCAAAAATTGATATATATTTACCAAAAAAGCAAAGGAGATACCTGATTTGAAGATAAGATTAGTCCAGGTTTCTGAGTAAGGGCGAGGAGTCTTGGACTTTTATTCTGTGTGATCCTGGAAATATTTAAAACTTATGAGGAAATATGTCTGATTTTTTGAAACTCTTTTATAGACTTACTACTTTCCAGTGATTTTCATATATTATGCTGATTGGAAAAAAAGTCACTTTTTATCTTCTTCCTCCTTTACAGAAATTTCTAACTATGATTTCTGTTTGGTTCATGGCAGTTTGAGATTGTAGCAAATGAATCAAGATTGGAAGAGGAATGTTTGATGGGTGAAAAGTCCTCTAAACCAGTCTCTTTATGGGCAAGTTCTTTATCTACAATCACTAAGGATTATAGTGTTCATTCGAGACTTTTTAGTTTAAACTCCCAGAAGCAGCATGTCCTACCTTGCTAACTCTGAGAGTGCCGGCACACATCTAGGGATGAGTACTCATTAGCCTGGTACTCATTAGTATTTCAAATAGTATGGAAACCCTAGGGATGATAATTCTGTCATTTACATAGTCCATAAAAGCTGCTTAATACCAAGCAGCTTTGAATTTTGACATCTATTCCTATGCTCTCCTTTCTATTACGGGCAAGTATTTTTCTTTGTTTTCAGACCTTAACTCTTAGAGTTTAAATTTTCTTCAATCATGCTGCTTGGAATAGGGAATGGTTCAGAAGAAAGGAAATTAAGCCCATTATTGGGCTCATGAAAGGGAGGCAATCAAGCTACCTGTTTCAGCTCTGGGTGCCTGGGGCCACTCAAGTGAATGTGTACTTTGTTGCTTCCTTCAGAGTGTTATTTCTTAGCTACCGGAAAGATGTTTGGGCCTCTAAAATATTTGTTTCATCTGCTCTGCTAATGTTTTATATTCTTTCATACGTGAAAAATCTTTTAGTCCATGACTGTGAAAAGGCAAAAAAAAATTTTTATAGCATATGTTGGATGATTGAACATATTAGCATGCTTTGTCATAAATTACTTTTATCACGTATATATTCTGTGAGAAAGAACGAAAGGAAATAGATTGATTACATTTAGAAAGCCAAAGTTTCATGCATTAAAGTCTTTTATGTAGAAGATGGGGCAAACGTTTCCTATGGTTTCAGAGAGGAGAACTAAGATCAAGCAGGTAAAATAATAATAATTATTATCACTTTTTGGTATCACTTTGCACTATACACTGTGTTAGGTACTTCATGGATGACGTAATTGAATCTTCACAATTACCTATGAGAGAGATATTTTCATTTAGGGAAGAGGAATTTTTTAGCTTGTGAGTGGTTATGCTACTAGTATGTAAGTGGAGAAACAATGAAAGTCAGTCTCTAGCTGGTTGACAGTGTTCTAAGAGAAAGAGAGGTAGAATATGCTACTTCAGGGAGTCAAAATAGAAGTCTCAACTCACAAAAAAAGTGCTAGTGTTCACACAGCTAGTAAATAGAGAAGCATGTGGTTATCCATCTTGACAGTTATAAAGATTAAATCACAGTGAAAAAAAAGGAATTTTCTGGCCTGTGTGTTTCTCTAAAGATGGAATAGTTTTCTTTAGAGTCTGTGAGTCTCCCATCTCAACATTGATAAATGTTCAATATCAAGTGGGATTGCCACTTAACAAAACAACTGTAGAGAGTATTTCAGTGGCTAACCAGGATGAATTTTAAGACTTCTTCCAAACCAGAAATTCTAGGATTTTACTATTCCCTAGGCTGCAAGTTCCATGAGAGATGACCCAAGACATACTATTGAATTTTAAGCCCCAATCATAAAGTCTGACACCTAATACTTTCTCACTAACTATATAAACTTCCATATTTAGCACTGTTTAGTTAGACTTTAATAGTGGGGAAGAGATAGAGATTGGTAGTAAAGAAGTTGAAGGCAGAATCTCTCAGGATTTCTGCTCCTATTTGTGATTTTCAACTGATATGTTTAATGTTATCTGTTCTAGAGAATCCACTGATAATGGGAAGTACTGTATTATGGAAAAATTTCCCTTTGTCTATTATTTTAAACAACCTACATAAACATCCACACTGGGTAAAATAACAACAGCCAAATCATTCATCAAACTAGGATTTCAGTTTTTTTATTTGTATACAAGACAAAACATTCAGATGATACATAGGAAAGATTGCTATGTAAATGAATTCAGATTAAATCTAATAGTTTAATATTGATAGAAAATCTGGAAGGCTTTTCCTTTGAAAGTGCTGTGAATATTCTTCAAGAGACATGTCCCATAGTAAATGCTGTGTAATAATTGTGGGTGCCACCATGATTTGCCATGAATTCTATGTGCTATATTCTTTATCCTGACATAGACAATGATTATTTTATATATAAAAGTGATTTGTACTTGTTTTGTAGATTATTGCTGTTGCCGTACATGCATACCATATTTTTTGCCATAATCCCTTGCCATTGCCACCAGAAGGGAAACTCCTTAACTCCAAGTCCCAAGAGAAAATATCATGGAAAGAGAAAACCAAACTGCTTTCTTGGAATTCATTATCCTGGGATTCTCCAACCTAAATGATTGGCAATTTTTGCTCTTCAGTATATTCCTTACTATCTATCTCTGTACCCTGGGAGGAAATATCTTCATTATTTTGGTAACCTTGGCTGATCATCGATTACACACTCCTATGTATTTTTTTCTGAGGAATTTAGCCTTTCTTGATATCTGCTACACTACCACCAATGTGCCCCAGATGATGGTGCATCTCCTATCTCAAAAGAAAAGCATTTCCTATGGGGGCTGTGTGACTCAACTTTTTGCATTCCTTTTCTTTGTAGGGGTAGAGTGTCTTTTGCTGGCAGCAATGGCATATGATCGTTACATTGCAATCTGTAAACCTTTAAGGTATTCAGTTATTATGAATAAGGCTCTGTACAGCCAGTTAGCAGCTTCATGTTGGGTTAGTGGTTTTCTCAACTCAGTGGTGCACACAGTGCTGACATTCCATCTACCCTTCTGTGGTAACAACCAGATTAATTACTTCTTCTGTGACATTCCCCCTTTGCTTATCTTGTCCTGTGGAGACACTTCTGTCAATGAGTTCGTGTTGCTCTTCATTGGAGTCTTCATTGGATGGGCTCCTTTCCTGGGCATCATACTTTCCTACCTCTTTATTATATCCACCATCTTGAGAATCCGTTCTTCAGAGGGGAGACGCAAAGCCTTTTCTACCTGTGCCTCCCACCTGGTCATTGTCCTCCTCTACTATGGCAGCTCTATATTCACATATGTAAGGCCCATCTCATCTTACTCATTGTCAAAAGACCGGCTGATCTCAGTACTGTACAGTGTTGTCACTCCCATGTTAAACCCCATAATTTATACTTTGAGGAATAAAGACATCAGAAATGCTCTGAAAGCTGTGGAAGAAAGAGTAGCAGCCTTTAAATTTCATTTTTCTTGAAGTATAAGTTTCATATTTCTGTGAATGGATAAGTAATATCACTAAATTTTCTGTCTTACTGATACTACCTGATTACTTCTTGAAAACATTACTAAAAATCTTGTAGAATTAACAGTTAATATCAATAATAAAGTGAATGCAGAAAAATGTTAGCCAAAGATGAATCTGGGTAAATGGTGTGTGTATGTTCTTTATACTTTTCTTGAAAAACTTCTGTATTTTGAAATGATTTCTAAATAAAATATGAAAAGTACATTTGAAGCTTTTGAGCATACCTGAATATATGATGAACTTATCTCTATATTGTGCATGTTATTTTGGTTGTGAAATATAATTCTTCAGTTAATTGGTGGTTCTTAGTTTTGGTCTTCCTGTGGAAAACTTCCCATTGGCTTATACTTCTATTTCTTGCAAAATTTATTTTAAAATTTTCTTTTTTTGCTGACTTCCTTCTTATATTAACTGTACTTTCAAATCTTTCGAACATTTCTTCCAGGAAATTTAGAAAACTTTCTCCTCATTTTCATACTCTCAATACATTTTTCTATTTGGACTTCCTAAATAATAATGCTTTAATTGATTGGTTCTTCATATAGGGTAATTACAAGTAAAATTATTTTATCCCATGTTCTGTTTAACTGTTGCTATGGTATGGTTTATTTATTTTTGTGGATTGTACTTTATTTTCCAATTGCAGGCTCTTAGTTTGACCTTTGGACCTCTCAAATATCACCTCATTGCAGATATTGTACACATTGTGATTCTCCACCCCTTAATTCTCTCTCTTATTCTGCAGTCTTATAACCAAATATATACAGCATTTCCAATCAAAATTATTATGTTTAGGTTCAAATACATCTGCCATTTCAAAATCAGCTAACTCTTTATTTCTATTAATGACATTCCCCATAGGATTGCAAACTTCTCATTTTATTGACCCTTTACTTTCCAATGTATATGCATGTGTGCATGTGCTGCCTATTAAATTATTTGCTCAGTATAAAACCCACTCTTCCATACTCTAATTTTTGATGCTGGGGCTGGAATGCTGCAAACCACATTTTTCTTTTGCTGATTAGCTCCTTGTTAGGTCCCATCCATAAAGAGCACAAGGCAGAGACAGTAAGGAAAACTGAGACTTGTTCCTTTCTGTTTCTCCATTGTTTTTTTCAGCATTATCCCAGCAATGGTTTTTGACTCTAGCAGCCACTATTGGGTCCAGTGGGAGTTGGTCCTACTTTCCAACTTTTTACTCCAAACTCCTAGTCTGCATCTTATCATATGCCTTCAGGGGTTGAAGCACCAGGCAGGCATTGTAATCTGCTAAGACTCTGGATTCCAGCTATGCTAGGACGCTATTTTGAACTTCTAAGATACTAATGTCAGTGGGGCAGTGGCCCCTTCTCTGAAATCTGTGCCCCAACTCAATTATGTTCCTACTTAAAGCTTCTACTATCTCATACTGTCAACCTTCCTTCTTACTATTTCTGTATTGCCTCAAATCAGATTAATTTTTATTCTTTCAACACCTGTGTAACCACATGCATGTGCATGTGAGTGTACACAAACACACACTCACACCATTATTGAAAAAAATAAGTCATTTCTTAAAAATGTTTCTCAGATATATCCTTTCATTTCTATTATTACTAAACCATTTCCCAGAACTTCACCTTAAGACTAATTTATTTCAAATTACCCTTTCTCCCATTAATCTCCCTTTATAATTTATTTTGTGCATATTCTTTAGGTTAATCTTCCTATAATACTTACTTAATTCAAACACTTGAATGCTTCTCAAGGGGTGTAACTTCTGAGTACATTATCTTGGCAAACTGCTTGCTAATCTGTTTTCTAATCCTCTTTAAATAATGTTTTTTACCATTATATCCAAATTATTTTTGAGCACGGATTCTTTTCCTTAACTTTCATGTACATGTCACATTTTATCTTCAGTTGGTGAAAAGGTCATAAGGGTAGATAAGAGTGAATGATAAAATCTCTTGAATTGCAGTTTTTATAGTTAGATTCAGTCAAGTAAGAACTTTCACTACAAATCATTTTCTATACCAATCTGCTTTAATTGATCTACCTGTCCTTTCATCTCCTTTTAGAAATATATCATGTATTGTTAAATTTAGCCCCTAGTCCTGTTCTATATTTTTATTATGTAGTATTTTCAAATATTGTCTCATAAAATTAAAAATGAAAGGAGTCTGAAGTTGAGAAACAATATAACTGAGTTTGAACTATAATCCAAAAGTGTAGGGGACTCAGAAATCATGAATATATGAAAATTAGTTGGTCAAATAGTTCTTTAGTTTTTTACTAAAGTTGTTAATTTAGAAACAGCCACTTTTCCTCAAAGCTTGGAAATCAGTGTAGTGCCTTAAAACACAATAAAGAAGGAAAATAAATTGATATCTTTGGGAAGAGAAATATGGAGTGATTAAGGCCTTAGAGAGAAACATCTCAAGACATTTACGCCTAAGCTACCCCTGGAGAGGTTTATAGAGGGTACTGCCTTTCTGTCCTTTGGTCAGAATAAGAGAAGAGATCTGCTAAAATTCAATCTTTCACTTAGATATAGGCTGTTTGTAGTAAAAGCGAATATAAGATGCTTTGAGCAGGCAGAATTCTCTCTGGTAATTTTATTCAAGGAGACAATAAAAACAACTGAGTCCTGATTTAGGGGTAATCTTTTTGAGTTAAAGGTAATATTCATTTCAATGAAAGCACAGAGAATGTAGGATAATTTGGTCCAGAAAGTAAAAGAAAAAGAGAGGAAATTAAAGGAAGAGTTTTCTGATGGAAAGAGGTTGAAACCATTGAAATGTGTGAGTGAGAATAACTAGGAAATGCTTGTAAATTTAAGCTGTAGAAATTGCAGAGTGGACCAGAAAGTGACTCTTGGCCCAAGTTGTGATCTAGAAAAGCTTTGAATTTTCTATCTCTTCATTTATACCTTTCTTTGTATTTTTTTGCTGTTTCAAGGTAGGCTTAATGAGTGATGGAATATAGGTGTATGCTGTAATTAATTGTTTGGAGGTGTATGTACAATTAGTGATGCATATGTGTTTTTGTGTATTAGCAAGAGACAAAAAAGATATTCAGGGAAGAAGAAAATGGGAGGAATAACCTTTTAATGCATGTCAAAATCAGTAGTAATAAAAATAACAAATTATACTTCTAGCATTAGGTAACCACTCAGATTGTATCCAATGTTAAAGAATTACATTACTTTGCAGTATTACTACTTTTCAGCAGAAGAGACATGGTTCCATTATCCAGAAAAAAGAAAGAAAATATTTCAGAACTGGAGTATAAAGCATTTACTTAAATTTTTCCACATACATCCCTAATTCTTGATGTATGCACCATTTATAACTTCCTTTGGCTATGTTTTTGATTCCTGAGATTAATTTTCTACCCTCCAGTATCAGCAATTCCACTTAGAATATTTATTCTTTGTACATATCCATGGAGTGAAGGTCCTACCCATCTGTTTTCCATCGCCAATCAGGTAATTACTTAAATTATAAATTCTACTTACTGATACTAATTGATTATTAAGAAGTTTTAGTATAATGAAGAATAGTCCATACCAAAAATGTATTGCTAAAGCAACTGGTCCTACATGGCTAAAATCCATTTACTTAAACTACAAATATACATTACTCACATTCTTGGTTACTATACACTCTGATAAAAGTGAAAGAGTCCTATGTGAGTTTAGCATGCTGTTCAGGGAAATATTTTGGCCATATTGTACATTGTGATACTTTAAAATGACAAATCTGACTTCATGAGGGTAGCCTTCATGGCTGACAAGCATTGAACAGAAAATGGCAATTAATTAGTTAATTTAATAAATATGTATACAAAACACCTACAATGTACCAGGCACTATTGCAAATACTGGGAGTGCAGTATTGAATAAAGCTGACAAGATAGCTTTCCTATCGGGAGATTACATTTAAATGGGAGAAAAAGACCATCTATATAAGTAAAACCAAATATACAGAATTAAAGTAGGTGCTATTGATAATCACAAAGCAAGCAGGGACAGGTAACAGAGTATTTTTTTTTCAATTTATTTGGAATTCAATATAGAGAAATAAGGAAAGTCCATGCTGAGGAGGTAGTCTTAGAAAAAAGCTGAAAGAGATGTAGGACCTAACCAAGTAGAAGAGTGCTCCAAGCAGAATGGAGAGCTGGTGCACAGATCTTGAGGTGGAGTGTTAATGTGTTCTATGACCAATATAAAGATCACTCAGATTGAGTAATCAAGGGTCATAGTAGAAGTGGATGCAAAAAAAGTATATAGGGTCATATCATATAGGGTACTGTAGGTTACTGTATTGACTTTGAATTCTTATTCTAAATAAGATGAGAACCATTAGAGTACTTGGAGTATTCAACTGGCATTTAACAGAATAATTTTGGATGCTGTCATAAGAATACTGTGAGCTGGAAAAGATCAGAAATGGATCATTCCAATAATTCAAATAAGTGATGATGTTAACTCGGACAAGAACAGAAGAGATAGTACGAAATAGTTTGATTCTGCATATGTTGTTGAAGCCAATAGAATTTGCCAATGGAATGTGAGAGAATAAGTGATGTCAGGCATGTTTTATGGTTTGTGGTTTGAACACCTGCAAAGAGGGAGTTGTCATTTACCAGATAGAAAAGAATCCATGAGGATCTTAAGTTTTGTATGCAAAACATCAGATCTTAAGTTTTGTATACTTAATATACATTCCAGTGAAGTATTGAGTAAGCAGTTAGAAATTCAGGAATTAAAGGGAGAGGTACCAATTATTGGTATAAATTTGAAAGTCATCAGGGAATTGGTTGTATGGAAAGCCATTAGATTCATTGAGATCACCAAAGGAAGGAAGCAGAAAAGAGAAAAAAAGAGAAGATGTATATGACTGAGCCCTGTGCAACTCTGTCATTAAGAAATGGCAAAGAGAAGTGAACAATGGAAATGGAAGGAGAATCTAATGAGACAGGAGGAAAACTAGAAGCATATGATGTCCTGGAAATTAAGCATTGAAAGCATTTCAAGGTGGCAAGAATGATTGATCCCGTTGCATGGTTTTGAAAGGTCAAGTAAAATGAAAACTGAGAGTTCATCTTTAGATATGACACTGTGATTGTGATTGTTGAATTGTATAAAATAAATTTTTGTGGACTAGTAAAGGGAAAAACCCAGTTGGTGTAGACTTAAGAAGGAATGGAAGGTGATGCATCACAAACAGTAGGTATAGACAGATGTTCAACAGAGTTTAACTAAAAGCATAGTAGAAAGGAGGAGAAAATCAATTCTTGAGAAAATAAGAGGGATTGGGATCTTAAACACAAGTGTTGGAGATACTCATCAGAAGTCACAAGGATTGAATATTGAACCACAGTGAAGGCAGAGTACATGGGCATGGTTACAAAATGTGGGTAGATATATTGGGAGGAGAGTTGTGGAAGTTTTCTTCTGACTGCCTCTACTTTTTTAAGAAATAGGAAGCAAGGCTTTTAACTCAGAAATAAGACAGCAGAGAAGAGCTAGAGATTTGTGATGAAAGGGGAAAAGGGAAATATGTGCTTGCTTGATACCTTCAAGATCACATGGTGTTGAGTATTCATGAATTTAGAGCTTGGCCAGTGAATATATATATGTTCCACTGGTCATGCTCCACTGCAAAGATATAGATGAAGAATAGGTAGAGAGTGGTTTGGGTTCTGACCAGGAAGCAGAAATAAGTCAGTGGATTTGAGGGTATATGCAAGGGAGTGGCTAAAAATAACGATCATGGAATTTAAACTGTGTAAGGAGCTTTCAGTATGAGTTGCTGGTTATATTTATTTATTTATTTGGTCTTCTTGAAATGGACATTTATTTGCTTATCAAAGTTTTGGTATTTATTTTCTAACATATTATGACCAACAGTTTTCCCTCTGTTTACCTCTTTAGCTACAAGCCAACGGTTTTTTGTATCTCACCTATATTATCATTTAGTTCAAAATATTTTCTAATTTCTTCTTTGATTTCTCATTTTACCTGTGAACTATTTAGATATATATTCCTTAATCTCAAACATTTTGTGGATTTCTAGATATATTTTCATTATTGTTTTCTAATTCCAAATTCCGTTCTGGTCAAAGAGCACTCTTTGAACTGCTCAATCTTTTAAAGATTTTGAAGCTTCATGTAAAAGTCATCATGTGTTTGATTTTGCAACTGCTCAATGTGCACTGAAAATAATGTAAATTCTTTTCTTGTTGGGTTCAGTGTTATATAATTAATCAAATATACAATACACAAATGTCAGTTTTGTAAATTGTATTGTTCACATTTCCTAAATATTAACTGTCTTTTTTGCTGATTCTTCTATTAGCTGTTGAAAGAGATGTATTACAGCTTCTCATTATGATTGTGGGTTTACCTGTTTCTTCTTTATTTCTGACAGCATTTGAAGCTATTTTATTGGAAGCTTACATTGGATTATGATAGTCTGGATGAATTATTAGCACAGGGATATTAGTGGATGTATGTGTTAAGGTGTATGGGTAGCTTTTTCAATTACTCATATCAAGAGCTCCCTCTTTTTTTGGTACAGTGATGATTAACTTTTTAAAAAATAGCAGTGCTTTCTTTGTTTTCCTTACATTTGCTGTACATTTTCGCTTCATCTCTCTTGGTGCCTAGGCTGTGACTTGTTCTATTTTTTTGTTTCCCTCCTCCCTCCCTGTAGAAATTCTCATTCACTGTGAGCACTCTCCCTTTATGGCTGAACATTTTTTGGTGTTTCCAAAGTTCTCCTATGTTAAGATCCCAAATTTCACCCAACTGCAACCATGGCACCACCTCTAAGCAGCAATCTTATGACAACTCATGCTAATTATGCTGGGTGCTTTTTCTCTCTTTACTTAAATAGTATTTGAAAATTGTCTCTTTTCTTGTCTCTTGATTTCACTGAAGGTTGAGGTTTTCAATGAAGATTTGATTGCCTGCTGCTTTTGTGTATCTAGGACAACCTGGAAGTAGAGAAATCTGTGTGCCTACCAAAATCCAGCATCAAAAATTGAACAACTATTCCCTTTGTGTGTTTTAAATTTGTTTAATGCCTAATTCTAAAGCTATGTATGAAACTATACTCATTTCCTAATTTTCTTTATTTTAAAAAGTTCCCTTTATGCACATTTGCTATATTCAAAATGCAATGATCCATTAGTAAAATACCATTTTATTTGTTCAAAATTTATCAGGTTGTTAGTCTTCCTTAATTTTGTTGTAATTAAATGTAAGTCTACCATTCCTAACCCTTCTTCACATTGTAGCTCACCCCAGGTTCTTCCAAAATGTGAATTTACTTCATTTAGCCCCCACAGTGTAAAATTAAAAAGTCAGAAGAATTAACACTTTATTACTGTTAAATTTGCTCCTCCAAAGCAATGGAGAATTCCACTACAGTGAATGAGTTTCTTTTGCTTGGCCTGACCAGTTTCAGGAGCCACAGCTTGTCTTCTTTGTGATATTCTTCATTATTTACCTGATAAACTTGGTTGGAAATGGAGCTACATTAGTGATTGTTATCTTGGAGCTCAAGTGCTATTCCCCTATGTATTTTTTTTCTGGGGAATCTTTCTTTTCTGAGTATTTGCTATTCTTCAGTGACACTGCCCAAGGTTCTTTTAAACATTTCCACTTTCAAGGCCATATCTTTCTTAGGCTGTATCTCTCAGCTATACTTTTTTCATTTCCTGGGAAGCACAGAGTTCATCTTACTTGCAGTCATGACCTTTGACTGTTTTGTCACTATCTGCTATCCACTTTGCTATACTGTCATCATTAATACTCAGGTGTGTATACTGCTTACAGTTGTAGCCTGGCTCACCAGCTTCCTTTATGCTCTGATGCATTCAGTCATGACTGCTCAACTGAACTTTTGTGTCTCTCAGACACTCAATCACTTCTTCTGCGATGTCATGCCTCTCTTGGAACCGGCCTGTAGTAACACACAACTCAATCGATGGCTTCTTTCCATTGTCACAGGCAGGATATCCATAGCTTTCCTTCTGACTCTTTTCTCATACTTTTACATTATCAGTTTCCTTCTGTTCAAGAATCAGTCCTGCAGAATATTCCACAGAGCTCTGTCCACTTGTGCCTCCCATTTCATGGTTGTTTGTCTCTTCTACGGACCTGTGGGTTTCACATACATTTGTCCTGCTTCAGCTTCCTCCATGATTGAGGATCGGATGGTGGCCATCATATACCGTGCAGTCACCCCAGTGCTTAACCCACTGATATACACCCTTAGGAATAAAGAAGTGATGTTGGCTGTGAAGAAAATCTTTGTGAGGAAGTTTTTGTTTAAAGACCACCAGCAGCACCACTAGGACTAATGAGACTAACAGCAATTTCCATGAAGAATTCCATCCCTTGGACTGTAATAAATGGCTCTGTTTAGCAGCTGTGGTTACTGATCTGGTGATTCCATGATTTTCAATACTCCTTAATAAGGAGGATCAGAAGTACTTTGTGTTTACTTGAAATGAACAAACGAACACATTCACAGTATTATTTCAGGGCTATATTGATTCTCTGACTCTCTGTTACAAAACTGACCAAAGGGATCTTGACCATCTGGAAATAATGCAGAAAATATCACTGGTTCACTACATTAATGTCATCCTATTAAGTGGACCTGTTGAATAGATTCATAGGTTTTCTGCATTAGTGAAGATTTTAAACATTCAGTGATCTGGGGTATGTTGCATATCCCTTTCAGCAAAAAGGATCAATTATTGTAACTTAGTAACAATTTACTATCACTAAGTAAGATAGTAAATCTACCATGCTTGGTAGGTTCTTTCTGGGTCATATTTGTTGGGATTACTTCTCAGGTCCATATTTTGACTACTTACAAGCCCAGCAATACTTGGAGGGCCCAGAATAACAGAGAGCTTTCAGCAGTTCATATGCTAGTACACATGGCCCTGTTGCTTGGACCTATATGATCTAGGAGATCCCATGGTGCTAGTGGCAGTTTTGTGGTAGATGAAGATGCCATGTGGACTCTCCAAAAAGCCTCAAAAGTAAAAGTTACAGCACGAACACTTTCAGGTTCTACAGCAAGTCTATGCTATCTGTAGTTAAAACTATATATGATTATTAAAATAGCTTCTGGCATGATACTAGGCCTTGGTTGAGTGCAAGCATCTAATTATGGAACATCAAGTGTCTATGAAGAGAATTTTCATCACAAATGAGGTTCTCTTAGACCCACGAAATCATAAGTTTTAGAAGCAATCTATCATTCAAGGAAGTGTCATGTTTGGAGTAAGGACATAGCATACTCAGAGGTCATAATAAGTACATGAGCAATCTGTCCACACCCCATGTCAATTACTTTGGTTGTACCACAACTGTTCCCATTACTTCACAAGGATGTCCAACTGACAGAGAAAGAAAATACCTTGACCTAGTTAATTGATGGGTTGGCTCCCAAATTATGGGAGTCCCTGAAAACAGTTTTGAGAGGAAATAATGCTCAAATAGTTGCATTATCAGCAATCCTCAATATAAAGTGCTGTAACCTTAGGATGAAATGTGAGGGATGCTCTCCTCTGCATGTGTGCACAATATTCCTAGGTATACTGAGAGAAAATTTCCAGGTGTACTTTCAATTTGAAGAGGATATCTGTAATGGGTCATGTAAGACATATGGGCATCATTTGTGTGGAGAGAGAAATGGCCCAAGTCAAGCATATATAGATATATGAACAGTAGAATATATCTTGGTTGGTAGTTCACGGGGTTGAACGCACAATATTGGAAGATAGGAGACAAGGTGATCTGGGGAAAAGCAAAAACTTGTATACAGAGGTAAACATAAGTATGTGAATATTTGTGTTGCCCTCCAAAGAGTCTCCACTCCAAAAGAGGCACTAAACAAACAGAATCATTCCTACAGTAGATGTCAACTGGCTTCTATTCTTGGCCATCTGAGTACTTGCACCATTGCTTATGAATATGAATGGAGTAGTTATGGTGGCAGAGAAGGAAGCTGTACGTAGGTCCAAATATATATCCTTCTCTCACCAAGCTTTATCTAACTGCACTTCGGCTTCTGAATATATAACCTACTAGCAATAGAGAATGATCCTTACCATCAAATATGGTACCATCATTCAAGGAGTCAAATCAGCCCCTTGGTAGGAAGTTGATTATATTGGACTCCTTCCCACAGTGCCTTGGTCAACACCATTTTATGACAGTTCACAGAGTGATTTATTGACATGACACATTTGTGTAACAGCACCTTATACTGATGAACACACTTAACTACATATCCACTGGTTTTATTATGTACCACCCAGCTTCTGGCACATGGTGTGAAAGATGCTATATAATGCTATGTTTCTTGTAAGTGTAAAGAGAAGGGACAACCAAGGGGTTGTGCCCTCCAACCTCATAACTTTTCATTATCACTTGGGAGCTTTGTGCCAAACCAAAAGCTATGACTGGTACCTGGTCATTTTGGATTCTTTACATGGTAGAACAGTAGGTAAAGAAAAGAGTTACATTAATGTAGCAATAATTTACCTTGCTCATCATAAGTTAGAGTTCTTGCTACATAAGAGGGCCCAGGAACAGTGTGTTTGGAACTCAAGAAATCTATTGAAGGATCTCTTGGTGTTCACAAAGTATCTTTTAACTAAGATTGTAAAAGGTAACAATCATAGACTGAAAGGAGCATGATAACCAGAGGCTCAGCTACCTCAGATAAAATACCCAGACAAGCAGAAGTGTTGGCCAAAGGTTAAGGACATTTAGCATGGTTGGTAGAGGAAGGAAATGGTGAACATTAATTATGGCCTAAGGATCAAGTGCAGTGATGGGGACCATAGCCCATCCCATAAACCTTTTATTTGTTAGTGATTATTTTTCCCATATATTGGGCCTCAGCTTAAATCCTGAAGAGTAAGTGGAATGAAGTTAATTCATGGATCTTAATATGCATTGAGTGGTGCAAAAGTAGAATGCTGACAATGCTATTAGCTCTTTGCCCACATTTCCTCAGAAACCATTACTGTTTTTATGCTTACCACTTTGATTTTTTCATTCCCTTTCAAAAGCCAACAGCTTCATCTTTTTGCAGATGTAGATAGAACCTGCATTCCCTATGTGTTAAGAGGGCAAAAATGTACATTCCACAGGATGTTGCTGTAAACCATAACTGGCAAGTGGGGGAGTATAAATACTCCCTTGGTCCCTGGTTAGGACAACTCTGAGAGGTGACTTATGCCATGTTTACAGGACATTTGTAGAGTTAAATCAAAGTCATGTTCCTTGTGATTTTGCTTGATGTCACATGTTTGCTAGGCTTATTTTTCTTTTGTTATCTCTTTCCCACCTCCTTAAAAGTTTTCCTGGAAACATTTACTGATATATAACTTTCAAGTTTAAGGATACAATGTATCTTGACTAAGTACACAATTTGATTGCATAACTGTACTAATGAAGTAGGGAGGGAGGGGTTCTGGCTTCCTCATTTGAGAACACTTCTCAATAACTTTTTTTCATGGGCAGGTACGAGAAATCAAACCTGGGTCCACCTGCATGGCAGGCAAGAACTCTGCCTGCTGAGCCACTGTGGCCTGCCCTCAACAATTTTTAAAATCAATGATATTGAGGAATAATTTATATATATTAAAATGCACACATTTTAAGTGTACAGTTTGTTAAATTTTAGCAAATCTATATATTTTGTGCAACTACCACCTCAATCAAGATATTGAACAAGTGGATATATTCTTAGTTTTGCTAAACTGCTATTACAGACACCACAAACTGGTTTCTGGCTTAAACAATGGAATTCATTGCCTCGTGATTTCAGTGACTCTAAGGTTTCCTTTCTGAGATCAGTAATGTCTGGCTGGCCTGAAATCCTTGGGTTCCTTGGCTTTCCCCTCACATGACAATATTTCTCCTTTTTCTTCCAGGTTCCAATGACTTCTGGCTTCTGGTTCCTGCCCAAGTCTTTCTCTCCTCCTCCATCTGAATTTCTTCCATTTAAAAAGAAAATCTAGATTTGGTAATCTAGAATAAGGTCCACCCTCATTCAATTGGACTAAACTTTAACTAAAAATGGCATCTTTAAGAAGTCCTCTTTACAATACACAGATTAAGATTAAGAACATGTACAAAATGGTATGCATAATTCCAAGTACCACAGGTATTCCTATGCAAAAAGAAATTAATCTTTATCCGTACTCCATACTGTATGCAAAAATTAAATGAAAATGGATGGTCAATCTAAACATTAGACCAAAACCCACAAAACATCTGAATAAAAATATAGAGAAAACTTTTTCTAATCTTGAGTTAGGCAAAGAAAAACATAAACCATTTAAAGAATAAATTATAAAATTAATTAAAAAAAAAACAACACTTGCTTTCCAGATTATCCTGTTAAGAATGAAAAGCAAATGCACACACTGGAGAAATATTTGGGTATCATGGATTTGTTGAAGGACTTGCATGCAGGGTATATATATATACTTATAATTCAGTAAAAAGACAAGCAATCTCCTATTCAAAAATGGACAGAAGGTTTAAATAGGCACTTCCCCTAATCTGATATATTCATTATAATGAAGTATGTGGAAAGATGCTTGGCATTATTAGTCACTAAGTCACTCATAATTAAAACCACAATGAGATACCACAGCACACCCACTAAATACAGAAAACATTTATTTGTAATGTACTGAAAGAAAATTATCCCTGTCTAAAGCTGAACACCCAGCGACCTCCTCCTTCTAGAATGAAGTTTAAAAAAGACATTTTTACACAAAATATAACCTGAGAGGAATTATCTTCAGCAGTCTCATGCTAAAGGATATACTTAGGCAAAAGGAAAATGATCTTATATAGAAGGTAAATAAGACACAAAGGAACAAAAACAATGAAATATAGAAGTCAAGAGTATTAATTATAGAGAAAACTGCTGATGGCAGGTCAGTCATGAAAGAATAACTAAAGAACAAGGGGGATACAGCCCAGTTGAACCAATAACCCAAACAGCAATATTGAATGCAAAGTGACAATGCAGAAAGTCCAAGCAAATTCTGAATTATAGTGTTCTAGTGAAGACATGGGGTCAAAAATGAGTGGTGAAAATATTTCTAATCTTTGAATTGACAACTGTTCCTTGAGAAATATGGTACATACACATATAGAAGAGTCTATGTTTGAACTTCGGAATGTTAGTTTTATTATATTCATGAGGCTTTGTCATTAAAAAGGATTCCATTTCATTCTTTTACTCAGGTAATTAAAATTGAATATGCACTTGAATTAAATTAATCCAGAGAATTCACAAGGGATGCCAAAAATGTAATTTTTGGCAAAGACATTCCATACATTTTGAGGACATCAGGTCTCTGGTATAATCATTAGAGGACCTGATATTTCACCAAGATTAGTGTTTAAGGCTAAGTACAATCAATGCCATTTTTATATCCATAGTTACATTCTTTTCCTTCTGGAGAGGTTGTTTACTTCCTTGGCCACTGTCCTTAGCTAAGGCAGGTTTTTTATGGGCCATTTAGGAGGGGGACCAGGCCCTATGCTACAATGTACCCTTGATCATAGGACAGACATTGCATCCATCTCCAACAGCAACAATATAAAAGACAACAGAGTAGTACTAATCCAACACAAGGCAAATAATCTTATAAAGATATGTTGCCAAGGCTGAATAAAAGAATTAAACTAAATAGAAAGAGGTCAGTAGATAATGTATTAATATTGTGTATGTGCTTTTGCATATGATTTAAAGCTTGTGAAATATTATGTGAGTTATCTGGACTATATATACAGTATTGTATGTTTATAAGGGCACAAGTTACATCTCGTGCCACGGTTGAAATATCTAAAGCCATTCTATGTTTTAAGATTACTTTCCATAATTGGATAGTCTTGTCATTTAACAATGATATTGCTAAATTAAGGGCATGAGCAAAAGCTGTTTTATGCTTTTCAGTAACCATTGACCCTCCTCCTGGTTGCAAGAATAACTAAAAGATAAACCACCATGGTATATGCTTTGCTCAATATTTATAGTTAACCATTTCCTATTTAATACGAGTGTGTGGTAAATAATTATATACTATGACAGGGACATATGGCTGCCCCTGTGCATAGCACCATGTTAAATTTTTAAGGTAAATAGGGCCATACATTAATGTCCACAGATCCTAAGCCATCCTACAGGGGGAGGCAATGCTCCATATCAGTTGGAGGCACTTTGCAATTGGAAAAGGCTATCATTTTGTAGCTTAAAGTAAAACTACATACTTCTGAGGGTAACAACCCCATATCTTGATTCCTTTTAAGCATTCTATGCAGACAGGGGAAATAAGGTCTAAGATTGCTGCTGCTGCTGCTGTAAGCCATCCTATCCCATCATGCACAGGATTCCCTAATACAGGCCAGGGCTTATTTACTTGTTTCCTCATAAGGGAAAAAAATATAAGCCTGCATCTCATTATAAAATGAGAAATCTTATAATCTTATAATCTTATAATCTCCCTTCAGATTTGTTGGGCTGTTAAATTCTGCCACATGAACAGGGCATTCCACAGAGCCCAGGTAGCAGGAGTTATGGTTTAGGGAAACCCATTAGCACATGAAGATGGCAAGTCTGTGCAAACCTAACATTGGGCTTGATTGTGGGCATGAGTTATGGCTGAAGCCCACTCTAGAAAGGTGTTTGCTAAGGTGCTATGATAAAAAGAAATATGCTTATGGAGAACAATAAGGGGTAAATATTGCTGATGTAATAATATACATGCAAGAACTCTATTGGTAGATAATTAGGTACCAGACAGAGTGACATTATGGGGAAATTTTAAATTCCAGATATTCTCCCCCTGTAAACTTGAGAGTCCTCCACCATGAAAGCAATCATTGGTCTAGACATAAGAAGGTCCTTCCAATTATTCATGAGATCCTCATGGGAATATATAGTACAAGATTGGTGATAAAAATCTTAACATGCATATTTTGTATAAATTGTGGCCATCTTACAATGCTTTGGGTGGCTTCTGTTCCCCATGGGCTTAAGATTCCTAACCAGCACTGCTGCATAGGCCAGCACCAGGGTCAAAGGACTTTATTTTCTTTCACTTTTGTGGTCTGAAACATAGGCAACAAAAAATTATTTTTATACCCGCTTTAGGCTGTAAAGTGGTTAGCCCTTTAATTTGTATCCTTAGTGCTTGCATAGGCTTTTCTATTAGCGTTTCAATAGGAGCTGGGGCTACAGCTCTGTGCTGTAGAATTTAGGTGTTTTAGGACCTGATATAGTTTTTCACTAAATTGTTGTAGGGATTTATTATCATCTTTAACTGTCCCTTTAAGAGGCTATTAATTATTTTGATAAGGCCTGTGCCTGTGGGGTTATAGGGTAGATGAAGAGCCCACATTACATCATTGTCCAAAGCCCATGTTTGGGTCTTTTGTCCAGTGAAAGTGTAGCAGTGGAAAACTCCGAACAACACCCAAGAAAACACTGGAGCCTTTGAGAAGTGGACAAAACTTTTATTGCGGGCAGTCTCAGAGTACTCCCTTCCAAAGTTTGAGCCCCGAATACTCTTTGTTTCAAGATTATATAGGCTAGTAAGCAAGACGGGAGTTACTATAGGAATGGGCAGTAAATACTGGAAAGGTACAGAATTTCTTTCATCTGAGATGGGACGTTCGGGAAGGCCCCTGTTTCGCGGATGTGACCAGGAGCAGGATTTGTGAACTTGACCAGAGGCAGGGTATGCAGATGTGACCAAGGGCAAGCAGATGCCACAGACATTTTGTTTTATTTCCTACTTTCTACATACTTTAGGAGTACATAACTTCATATACAAATTCATAAGGTGATATGCACAAATGCCCAAAGTAATGCACATAAATTCATGAAGTTATACAGTAATAATACTGAAGTTAAACCTATGAATTACCTCAAAATGGGTTCTGGATCACTGTCTATTTGCATGAGTATCCTTTTTAGGCAGCATATGATGGCTTGCTGATTAGCTTTCCCCACTAGAAAAGCTAACAGAAGTTTCATAGCAGTATTTACCATGGTGAATGGATAATCTGCCCCTTCTGACAATGGAATGGGTCCAATACCATCCACTTGCCAATGGATCACAGGAGCCTGTGATCAACCAATATGTCTCAACTGGTGTGGCAATCAGCATGGTTGTTGCAGGGATCATGACAGGCACTCCCAAATAATATCTATAAGTTCTTGCATGTGATGGGGAAAGCATGTTGACTTATTTTATATGAGAAAATACTGAACAAAAAATTCACTAAATCTTAAAACAAAATGATAATGACATGATTGAATGCTAATTTCTTGTGGTAAAGAGGCAATATTTGGAGCTACTGCATACATAGGTGGCAATAATTTAATTTGCAGTAATCCAACTTATGTGCAAGGTTCCACAGGTTTCTGTACTGGCCACACAGGGCTATTAAAGTGGTTAGGGGTTGGTATTAATATTCCTACTTTTTTAGTTCCTTAATGGTTGCAGCAATCTTTTGATGCTCTCCTCCCCTGGGAGCTTATACTGCTTAGTGACTCCAACCCCTGAAGTGGCAGTACTTTACCAGGGACCATTTTACCTTCCCCTTTTTAGACCATTTTCACTGCTCTACACTAGAGGTGGCATTCTCCTGTGGGAGTTTGTAATGTGGAGTTCAAGAGAAAATCAATTCATAATATAAATTCATTCATAGGAGAAATATATTCAGTGTATTCTAGGGTTGGGGAGGCAATCTCAATGTGCAAAATTAAATTATGCCATTTGGCTCTGATTGTCTTTCATCCATAGCTATGGTCAGCACAGGTGTTTTAAACCAGGCTGTATTTCCATAAATGAGAGTACATTTTGCTTCAGTATCCACTAGTATCATACTTCCTGTTTTATTAACCAATAAATAGTTAATTGTGCATGTGGCCTCCGATTCCTGGGGTCCCCAGTTGTCACTCCTACCTGGGAGTCTTGGCCCCTCCCCTATGGGAGGGAAAAAGGAACTTGCCAAGTTTCCTTCGAGGGTTCTTGTGTTTGGAAAAAGAGTTTCTTGGTTGGTTTAAATTCCTCTTCAGCTGTTCAGGGATTTACTTTAGTAAATCTTTTGTTTTGGGGTAATTTGCTCCACAATTTAATTAAAACAACATTTGGCTGTTTATCTTGTCCTGTCCCCATGGCAATTAGACCATCCCACATTTGCTTATCTAAGACCTGATTAACACCATCATGTTTCCTGGGAATATTTCCTGTGGCCCTCACTCCTCTTTTCTGAAACTGCTCTGAGCCCCCAAGATCTACTATAGCTTGAGCAGCCCTCAAATTGGGCTGTCCCACTAGAGAATTAAAAATGAGCCCAAGGTGTCCATAAAAATGATGAGGAACAGTGTGCAGGATGGTGTCTTTCATTCCTGTTGTAAAAGTTTCATTGTTGGGGTCTGCAAAATTCTAAGAATATGCTGCATGTTCATTCCAAGGCCCCACAAAACATCTTGCAGTTCCTCCATAGAATGCCACTGGGGAGTAAAGTGTGGGATATTTCCCTCATTGGGCCAGGTAGTCTTGCATGCGGCTATTAGCCAGGCTAATAAAGATACCATTTCTACCTGATTTTGGGCAGTATACAGGCACTGCTGTAGAGATGGGTGTGTTGTGATAGATTTTAACTTACTCATTTCCATCCCATTTAATATTATGCCCTTGGCTCCTATGTCCCATAATTGCACTATCAGGTAACAATTCCCTGGCTTTCTGCCTATAACACTGCCTGAGATCACCTAATTCAGCAGAAGTGATGGTAATATGGAGTTTCCCCTACATTTCTGTGCCTACAGAGCATATTTGTAATAGGCTTATTACAAAATAATCAATTCGTTGAGAATTGATAATTGATTTTGAACCATAGGTGATGATTAAAAGCCTTATGAATCTAATAATAACTCTTTTTAAATTCAATTAAATCATATTGAAGAGCAAATAATGTAATTATTGCAGTGAAAGCATTCAGAAATTCCTATTTTCCAGTGTGAGTATGATCTCTAATTGGTTTAGTTCTCAAATTATTACACTTCTAAAAGCAAACAATATAAGGTTTCATGATGTAAATAGAGTTTTCAAATTAATTTCACATCAAACAATCACACTTTTTAATTTTCTTGTAACATCTAAAATTAATATTTTTGACATTACTAGCTATCAGAAAATATGTGGATACCGTGACTTCTTTGATACATTTTTAATTCATTTTCTTAACTTTTTAAATCGTGAAATATAATACATATACAAAAAAGCAATAAATTTGAAAGTACATTGTAACAGTAGTTATTGAAATATATTTGGCATAGGTTACAGTTCCACAATTATTAGTTTCTTTTCTGACTGCTCCAAGACACTGGAGAAAGAAATATCAATGTAATGATTCAGCAGTCCTACTCATTTATTAAAACCTATCTTCTTGGTGATAACTCCTACTTTCTCTTTGATCTTTCTCCCAATATTTAGGGGTATTTGGACTATATCCACTCTAAGTTTTTCTTGTTAGAAAGGGATGTAAGTAATATGGGAGAGGGGGTTGGTGCTAGTTGATGTTCTGGAGAGACTGGGCCCTCTGAAGTTCCTTCAGGACTTATCTGGCCTAGGAACCTATCTGGGGGTTGTAGATTTCTGGAATGTAATCATAGTGCATGGAACTTCTGCAGAATATTGGATAGAGCCTAGGCGTTTTTAAGGTTGGTAGGAATGGTTTTGATTGGGGTTTGGCAAACCATGATAAATAGCAATATCTAGCAAGAGCTTATGTAAAAGTGGTCTCCAGAATAGCCTCTCTACTCTATTTGTACTCTCTCAGCCACTAATACCTTATCTTGTTACAATTCTTTTCCTCCATTTGGTCAGGCAGGCATTGTCAATCCCATGGTGCCAGAGCCAGATTCATCCCTGGGATTCATATCCCACATTGCCAGGGAGACTTTTACCCCTGTACGTCATGCACCTCATAGGGAGGAAGGTGATGATTTTACTTGCAGAGTTGGGCTTGGAGAGAGAGAGGCCACATATGAGCAACAAATGAGTTTCTCTGGAAGTATCTCTTAGGCATATGTGACATACTTGCACTTGCAATATAAATAATCCATAGAGGCTTGGAGCCTCCTCTAGTTTTAAGAAAAAGGAAATGAAATTTAACTTTTTAATCCTTCTTCTAATAAAAGTATTATATCATTTAATGTTTTGTCTTTTTTTTTTAACTAGCTTATTGTATGTAGTACCATATTCCAAAGTTGGTACACTTTCTTCAATGATATGGTACCAGCCACAACCATTCAAACTGGTTTTTGGGGGCATTTACTCATCTTTTTTAACTACCCTAGGCAAGCTTTCAGTGTATCCTGTTGGTGTTTCTACCAGACCACCAAGTCTTTCTTGAAAGGCTTCAACAATCTGAGCATTTTGCATCATTTGAACAGTCACCTGATAGGTTTTGATTTTTATTTCTCCACCAGTTTCTTCTTCTTCTACTTCTTCAACATCATCCAAATTTTGATCTTCAAACTCTTCTTTGTTGTCAATGTCTGCCATATTGTAAAAGCTCCAAATATCGACAGCTAGTACCGACCAGAGCTACACAGGCAGTGATTCAGGGCAGCAGCAGGAGGAGCAGAAGCTAAATGGGTAATTTTAAACATGCTAAGAAGTATGTAGTTGTATCTGAATGTGTTTTTAATTTGAGTTTCCCTGTTAAGAACTTTTTTATGTGCTCAGCTTCTACCCATATATCTTCTTTATAGGTGATATATCTGTTCAAATATTTTGCCCAATTTAAAAAAATTGGTTGGTTTGTTTTATCATTACTGTTTCTTGAGACTTCTTTATATATTTTTAATATAGTCAGTCTATTAGATATTTATTTTGTCAGTATCTCCTCCCAGTCTGTGGCTTGTCATTCTCTTAACAACTATAGAACAGCTAAAGTTTTTAACTTTGTTGAAGTTCAACTCATAAATTTGTTTTTAAATGAATTATTCCTTTAGTATATCTTAGAAATCCTTGCGTAACTCAGGTTTCTTAATAGTGGCTCTATTGACCTATTAGGCCAGAAAATTGTTCATCATGGGGACACTGTCCTGTGCATTTTAGAATGTTTACCAACATCTATGATATATACTCACTAGACGCTAGTATAATCTCCTTCCCATAGTAATGGCAATTGCCTCTGGTTAAGAATGATTGCCATAACCTAAGGTCCTTAAAGATTTTCTCTAATATTTTCTTCTAGAAGTTTTATGTTTTATATTTACATTTAGGTTTATAATTAATTTGAAATTAATATTTTTATATGATATGGGATATGCATATAGATTATTTTGGTATATTGATATCCAATTTTTCAGGACCACTTATGGAAAGACAATCTCTTTTCCACTAAATTGCCTTTGATTGTTTTCAAAATTAGTTGTCTTTATGTGTGGGGGTTTATTTTAAAACTCTTTATGTTATTCCATTGATTTATTTATCTATCTTTATGTCAATACCATGCTGTTTTGATTGCTGTAGCTTTATAACAAATATTAAAATCATGTAGTATTAACCCTCCAACTATGTTCTTCATTATGAAAATTGTCTTGGCTAGTTTGGTTACTTTGTATTCCCATGTGTATTTAGAATAAGTTATCAGTACCTTCCCAAAAAAACCTGCATGGGTTTCTGGGGATTACGTTAAATTATGTATCAGTTTGGGAAAACCTGAAATCTTTAAAACTATTGAGTCTTCTGATATATGAACAACAATGTATTTATTTAGGTTTTCTTTAATTTCCCTCAATGATGTTTAGTAATCTTAAGTGGACAGATCTTGCATATCGTTTTTACATTTCATTGATGCATTGTAAATGATGTTTTTAAAAATTTAATTTCTTTTTGCACAATGATAATATACAGAAACATGCTCATTTTTATTAGTTGAACTTTTATTTTATAATTTTCCAAGTTCTAAAAGTTTTTGCATAGATTCTTTGAAATTCTCTACAAGTAAAATCCTAATTGTGAATATAGATAGTTATAATTTTTCCTTTCCAATCTCTATGCCATTAAGTTATCTATTTAGCCTTATTCTACTGGTTAAGTCCCCAGTATGATGTTGAATAGGAATGGTCAGAGTGGTCATCCTTCTCTTATTCACAAGATCAGGGTAAAAACATGCAATCTTTCTTCATTGTGTATGTTCTATACGTTTTGTTTTGTACATTCCCATTGGAGAATTTCCCTCTATTCCTAGTTATCTGATAGTTTTATTACTGAGAGATTTGAACCATGAATGAATGTTGTATTTTTAAAAATTCTCTGTTCTCCATAAATTTATATGATCATGTATTTTTTCTTCTTTTGACAGATATGATGGTGAATTGCATTGATTGATTTTCTAATATTGAACCAGTCTTGCATTTCTGGCATAATCCCCATCCTCCTGTTCATAGTGTATTATTATTTTTATCTGTTGCTGAATTTAACTTCCTAATATTTTCTTATATATTTCTTCCATAATCATACGGGATATTGTTCTGTAACTTTGTTCTATTGTCTATTGCTATAACAATAATTTTGGATTCATAAAATGATTTAGGAATTATTTCTTCCTCATCTATTTTTTTCTGAGAGATATGGTATAGAATTGATATTTCTTCTGAAAATATTTGGTAGATATCAAATGTAAAACTACCTGGACCTGTATATTTCATTTTCCCAAGGTTTTAAACCAAGCATTAAATTATTTAATAGTTATAGAATTTTTCAGGTTATCTATTGCATTTATGTTTAGTTATGTAAGTTTCTGATTTTGAGGAATTTGTCCATTTCATCAAAGTTTTACAATGTATTTGAATGGCATTCTGATACTATTTCCTTATTATTTTATTCTGTGGGATCTTTATTGGTATCCCTTCTTTCATTCCTGGTAACATGAAACATGGTTACCTTTTGCTTTGACAGGTAATCTAGATGTCTCCCCACATGTGTCTCCACTATATGTAGCTAACAATAGTTCATTGCTCTTGCTTCCGTTCACATTGCTAGGTGCCAGTACACTGCCTAGTTGTCAGCACAAATAGATAATGCATATCCTGGTTCATGAACTATGACCATCCATACAGCCCTTAATTTAGCCCACTGGATACTTTGTTTAGTCCATTTCTCAACATATAATGTGTGTAATAGCTACTGCCATCCAGGTGGCAGGCTGCCCATGTGCTGATCCATCAGTATTATAGGCAGAATTAGGTGTATGGCCACATTCATTAATAGTGGGCACAGAGACAGCCACTTTAGGAGGATCGTCAGGGAGGGGGCGTGTTGCTCTTCCACATGGAAACTGGTCTCAGGATATCATCCATTTCTGTACTTAAGGGGTGTTGTGGAAAAATATTATACTGTAGAAGATAAGCTTTCTGCTTCATTAATATGTTCAATTGTGCACTGCCCGAGTGAGGCTTAGTGAGTGTCTGTATCCACCCCTGTATGGGTATGGCTGTTTCTTAATTTCACACAGAATTTCTGAGTTAGTCTTTTAACCTTCAGTAAGGCATTATAGGCAGCATGCAATTGTTTTCCTAAGGGACTGTACCACATTTCAGCTCTTTTGACTCACTTTGCCTATTGCCTTTGCTATAAGCCCCATCCAAAACCAGTATTGTTACTGGCCATATCTAATTCACAAGGCATATCTGTGTCCCACCCACATAAGTCTTAGCCAGTGCAATGGTCCATCTGGCTTATTCAAAAGAAGCTTGCTGTGAGGTATCCCATTCTCAGAGATAGCTTTTCCTAACCAAGGCATACTCAGGTTTTAACTTTTGGGCTGAGTAAGGAAAAAAGTTTTCCAAAACCCCAACAATCTCAAGAAAGCCATTAGTTGTTTTGTTGAATGTGGCATAGGGAAACATTGTATCTTATCAGTTTCACAAAAGGAATAAATTTTGCCTTTTCCAACCATAAATATCTAAGAATATGAAAGGTCAGCCAAGGCATTGCAGCCCACAGTGATCAATTTTCCATCCCCGGTTGTTAAGTTGAAATTACAAGGAGATTGAGCTTTTTTAGTTTTAGAAAAGAGTTACTGCTTAACATGACATCATCAATATAATAAAGTAGAGTTACGTTTTTCCATTGTGCCAAATCCTTTGCTGTGAGCCCATCGCAGATGCTCAGGCTGATATCAGACAGAGGCTGTGGATTCTTCTGCCTCCCACACTCAATAACCAATTCTTGAGACACTGGGCTTTCAAAGAGAGAAAGTGTTTATTACTACACATGGAGCAGGAGACCAGGTAGCCCAACAAAAGCCAAAAATCTGTCTCCCTGAACAAAGGAGACTTGAGGTTTTTAGGTTTCTAGCACAGGGAGATGAGGTCATTTACAAGAAAATAGTGTTCATAATGAGTCAAAAGGTGAAAAGAAATAGTGTTCACAGTGAGTTCAAATGTGAAAAGAAAACACTGTTAACCTAAGTTGAAAGGAGCTATCTATCCTTCAGTGGAAGAGCCTAGCCGAACCAAATGACAGAGCTCAGTGGAGCCAAAAAGAAAACATTGCTAGCATAGGTGAACATAAGAAAGCAGAGCTATCTATCTTTCTATGGCAGAACCCAGCATATATAATTTACAATCATAAGGGACTGCTAGTTAATTACTGTTTTCCTTAGCCCTGAGGCTTGTTAGAGAAGAATCAGACAAGGGACATTATGATTCTCATAGCCACTCGGGCACCAGGTAAAAGACAAAGGCTTTTCACAACCCCCTGGATGTTCAAAACAACTTAATTATAGTTCAGGGCTTCCTGGTGCTTCCCTTTGTCTGTTACAAAATCTCAAAAGCAAAAGGGAACACTTATATAATAATTTAGTAATTAAAATTATCCTGTAAATCCTAATTTCTTGGTTACAATTCCAAGAAATTGATCATCTCCAATCTTGAGGGATATATGGATGACAACCACTCTGGCTACTTCCCACCGACCAAGGGGCATCCACTATGAAGGGTTTAGGGAGTGAAACTTCTCAGATTGTAGTTGAATGTGCTCTTTAGCTTCAGTTTTCTTCCAGAGTATTAAACCTTTTCCCATATTTTGCTTAGGGTTGAGCTGGGATAAGAGACAGAGACATATTTTAACAATAAGTATGCTCAGAATTATTGCCAGTAGTAGCATTAGCTCCAATTTCCTTCTTTTGGAAGGGTTATTTTGCTGTGAATGATTTTGTTGTTCCCAGCTGAGAGGGACTATCTGGCTTAATCTGCCATATCCAAGAATTAACCATACCATGCCATTCCAACTTTGCAAATACCCCTCTTTTTCTCTAACAGTTAAATGTTCAGCTTTATCATCCAAATGTTTAGCATGTTGAACAGCTCCTTTTACTGTCTGGTTACAAGAAAAAGAAATTCGATGCCCTAGGGTTTTTAAATTGACTGGCCATCTTTTTTGGATCAGCATCAGTTTTACACCTGCTTTTTAGAGTTCCCCTAGGTTCTCACATCCTTTTAATAATTTTTTTTTAGTTCCTTCCAATTGGCTCACTGGAGGAGTGATGTCTACCAGGGTAACCCAGAAACACTCGATATAGGTAATTGACCAAATGTCCAGCAATCAGACTGATTCATAGAAGCTGCATAGAAATGTGCCCACTGTATGAAAACATTAGTGCTTGATAATATGTCAGCTCCTTGTGCTATACTGTAGCATAGATATAAAATGAGGATGTGCCAAAAATATATATCATTATACATTCTGTCATTCTTAGATAGCACATACCACTATACAGCTTTAATGATATTCAGATAGAAATCGCACTAATATTTATTTCTTATCTGTTCTCCTGAAGATAAATTTTAAATCTAGGGGTTCACATCGATATTTACCATCCAGAAGTTGATCAGTTTCCTCTCTTTCTTCAGGATTTTCAGCTGCCTGTTTTTCAGTCCTGGTCCTGTGAAGGAGTCTAGGAGAGAGAAACTGGTTAGAGGGTGCTATTTTTATTCTACCGTGGTGTATACATGGTGTCACTCCCATCAACTTAACAGAGGAGTGAGTTATTAATAAGATTTCATAGGGACCTTCCTATTTTGGTTCCAACTGGTCTGTTGGATGTCGATATTTCCAGTTTTTCAGAAGAACTCAGTCCCCAGGATTAATGAATTGCTTCTAATGTGACTCCTAGGGACAGAATGTACATCTTAGTTTCAAACTCTTGAACTTGTTCCACCCAAGTATACATACCACTTTGTTTGAGGGATAGTCTCCCATATACTATTTCAAATGGGCTCAAATGGAGCTTGCTTCTGGGTGTTACTCTTACCCACATCAGAACCATGGATAATACCTTGTCCCATGAGAGATTATCTTCTTGACAAAGTTTTGCCACCATCCTTTTCAGTGTATGATTCAACTTTTCTGTTTTCTCAGTAGGTTGTGGTCTCCAAGATTCATGTAATTTCCAATGTATGCAGAGAGCTACTGACAATTCCTGTGAGACTTTTGATATTAAAAGCACTCCCATTGTGGACCATGGTGGCTCAGTGGCAGAGCTCACGCCTGTCATGCCAGAGACCCATGTTTGATTCCTGGTGCCTGCCCATGTGAAAAAAAAAAGCACTCCTATTAACACTTTGTATTGAAAATGGAAGTCTGAATCATGGGATTATTTCCTTTAACAGTGCCTTAGTTATTTCTGAAGCTAACTCTGTCCTGCATGAAAAAGCTTCTATCCATCCTGTAAATGAATCTACAAAAACAAGGAGGTGCTGGTAACTTCTACTGGTCCTTGTCATAACAGTGAAGTCTACTTACCAGTCCTTACCTGGTTTTTGTGACCCTGACTTGCACTCCTTTTATACAGAGTAGAGACCCAGGCTTGGGTTATTCCTAGCACAAGTTAAACAGTTTGTGTTATGTTTTGAATGATTTTTCACATCTTAGGTCCTACAATATAATTTTTTTAGCCATTGGTACACGGCATCTCTTCATTAATGAGCTTTGATGTAAACAAGTTAGAACTCTTTCCATCAAGTGTTCAGGAATAAGAATTATTCCATCATTATTATAAATCCATCCTTCCTCCATTTTCTTGCATAGAATGTTTGATGGAGGACTAGCACCTGTTTCTTCTAGGTTAAAACCCCATTCTTTGGCCCTCTACAAATCATGGGCTGAATACTGAGGAGAAATTTTTCTTAGTTTTATATCTGGTATTAAAGGAAGTACCAATGACAAGGATGGAGATTTTAACTCAGCTGCTGCTCTTGCTTATGAATCTGCTATTCAATTGCCTTGTACATAGTTCATTTTTTTCTTTCTGATGGCTTTAACAATGCATTATGACCATTTCCTTAGTCAGCATCACTGCTTCTAATAATGTTAAGATCATGTCTGCATGTTTAATTTCCTTCTTCCATGATGTTGAGTCCTCTTTCTTTCCAGACAACTCCATGAGCATGAACTATATTAAAAGCATATTTAGAGTCTGTATATATATTTATCCACTGTCCCTTTCCTAGGGGTGGAGCTCTGGAGAGTGTAATAAGTTCTGCCCATTGTGTGGATGTTCCTGGGGAAAGGGCTCCAGTTTCCAGTATCATTTGTAAAGTTACTACTGCATAGCCAGCTTTTTGAAGTCCTCTCTCCACAAAGCTGCTTTTATCAGTGTAAATTTCAATGTCTGGTTGCTCTAAATGTTAATCAACCAAATCTGGATGGCTGGAATAGACTTCATCAATTATTTGTATACAGTCATGCACAGGTTCCCCTTCCCTGCTTGGAAGTAAGGTAGCTGGGTTTAAACTAGAAGATGTTTTTAAGGTGATGTTAGGATTATCTAGCAGAATGGCTTGATATTTGCCTGTCTAGTGGTGAACCAATATCCACCTTTTTGTTCTAACAGCAACAGCACATAGTGTGGAGTGTGCACAGTGGTAGGTTGCTCTAATGTAAATTTTTCAGCTTCTTTGAGAGTATCACAGCCCTTAGGCAAGCTGGCCATCCTTGAGAATTATTATCTAATTGTTTAGAAAAATATGCCAAAGGACATTTTGTATTTCGTAGATTCTGAGTGAGCACTCCTAGCCCAATTCCTTTCCTTTCATGTATGAAAAGGTCAAAGTGTTTTCTTGGGTCTGGGAGGCCTACGGCTGGTGCCATCAAAAGTTCCCTTTTTATTTTCTGGAAGGTATTCTTGCATTCAGTGATACATTGTAAAGGCTTTTCCTCAGATCCTGTGAGGGCTTTATATAAAGGCTTGGCTATGAGTCCAAAATTAGGTATCCAAATCCTACAGAAGCCTGCCATCCCTAGGAATCACCAAAACTGTTTTTTTTTGTAAGTAGCTCTGCCACTCAGGTTAAAGCCTCTCTCTGATCTGGCAACAGACTTCTCTGTCCTCTTGATAGCTCAAAACCCAAATATTTCATGGATTCTTGTGAAATTTGAGACTTTTGCTTTGAGACCTTCTAACCCTCATCTGCTAAGAAATTTAGAGTCTGAATAGCATTTTTGTCTGATACCTCCTTGGTACAGCTTGCTATTAATATATCATCCACATATAGTAACAATATTCCTTCATATAAGAATAAATCTTTTAGATCTTTGATTAATGCTTTTCCAAATATTGTGGGAGCATTTTTAAATTCTTGTGAAAGGACAGTCCAACAGTGTTCTTGCCTAAGTTAGTGGATGTGTCCTCCCATTCAAAAGCAAAAAAAATTTGTAATTTGAGTCAAGGGGTATACAGTAAAAGGTGTCTTTCAAATCTAAGATGGTGAATGAATAGAGATCCTCAGATAATGTAGTAAGTAAGTGTATGGATTTGACACCACAGGATGAATGTCTTCTATACTTTGATTAATAGCCCAGAGATCCTGTCCAAAATGATACTCATTTAGGTGGCATGACTTTCCCATGGGAAATGTAGCAGTATTGTATGGAGACTGACAGGGTCTTATTAATTGATATTTCAGAAATGTCTCTATAAGTGGAGCAATTCCTTTCCTGGGCTCTAACTTAAGTGGATGCTGTTTGACATTATGCATAGTACCTAGCTTCTGAAGTTTCACTTGAACTGGCTATACCAATTTTGCCCATCCACATTTTCCATCAGCCCATGTCTCCTGTTTCACAGCCTTTAGGATTTCTTCTGGGATAGGCCTGGTGTGTTTATCTCCTTCACTGAACAGTAAAGCAGCCTGCAGTACACAGGCATGCCCTGGAGGCACTTCTATTGACAAATAATCTGGAGAAAAGTTTATCTGAGCATTCAGCTTGGATAACAAGTCTCTTTCCAGCAAGGGAACTGGACAATCTGGTACATATAGAAAACTGTGCTTTAAATTTTTAGTCCCAATTAAACAGTCTAGAGGCTGCAAAAAGGGCTTATTTGCTTTTTTTTTTACCAGATACTCCAGTTATAGTAACTGATTGGTTGGAAATCGTATTAAGTTTTTTATTTAATACTGAGTACATGGCTCCTCTATCAACAAGAAAATCAATAAACTGTTTTCCCACCTGTATTGTTACTCAAGCTCTTTGTGGGAGATTGAAAGAAGTGATGTTTCCTCCAATAGAGCCCCTGGGCCCCTTCATTCTAAATCATTGTCAGTTGCTCCTTTATTTCATTGGGGCATCTGAAATATGGGCCATCCAGCTTTCCTCAGCGTTTTTCCCCAGGGGCAGCTAAGGTAATCCCTCTTTCAGTGTCTTTTTTTCCTTCAGTACGTGCATTGGTTAACTCCTAATTCCTTAAGAGTTCCTCCTGACTCCCAGGGAGGGGGACAAGGCTCTTGCCTTCTTGTCATTTACTTGTCCTAGTTTTCCTTGATTCATTTGAACCCTGAGAAGTGCCATTTGCTTTCTGAGGTATCAATCCTCCAGCTCTGCTTGCTTTTGAAAGCACCATTCTTCTTTAACTTAATCCCTGTTGTTATAAACTTTAAACTTTAAAGTGATTTCAACCAGCCTAGGGATAGGCAATCCTAGTCCATTTTCTATTTTCTGCATTTCCTTTCTTATATCTGAAAAGCTCTGAATAATAACAGTCATATTTAGGTTTCTGGCATTTTCTGGACCTTTTGAATTTATGTCTTTGTACTGCCTGTAAGTACTGTAAATTCTTTCAAGAAAATCAGAGGGACTCTCTTTTGTCCCTTGTCTTACTTCATTTATCTCCTGGTAATTTATAGCTTTAGGGACCCCTTTTCACAGACCTACAACAATACACTCTTTATAGTGCTCTAATTTAGCCTGGTTCCCTGTTTCATTTGGATTCTATTCAGGGTTCCTTATAGGTATTGCTAAACTTGCTACAGCATACACTGGCTTGTTAGGATTTTCTCCCTGTTTTCTATCAGCTTCCTGCTCTGCTTTTTATTGCCATTCTCCATTCCTCTTCTGTTATCAAGATATTTAGCAAAGCCTGAATGTCAAGGCAATTTGGGTTATAGGCTGCAAATATTGAAGTAATTAGTCTCTCCATTTTCTTTGGATCCTCTCTATAGAGTGGAGTGTTATTTTTCCAGTCATATAAATCTGATATGGAGAATGAGGTACATACATACACAAATCCTCTTGGGACCCCTGATCATCTAATCCAACCAGCACTCGTCAGAGGGGTAGATGTTTTTGCAGTGGCTCTGCTGCTGATTTTAAGGAGAAGCCCTGGCCAAATTCGGTACCCTGTTGGGTATAGGAGGAGGAGAGCATTCCTACTACAGGTGCTTTTCCCTCTGATAAAGGGGGATATTGAAGAGGATGAGGGTAGGGTATGAGATTTTCCTCTCTTCCTTATCTGTTAACTCTGTTATTATACGGTAGATGTGGAGTAGATAAAGGAATTAACAATAACTCTATTGAATTCTCTGGATTTGAATCAGGAAGGACACCCCACTATTTTGGTGCAAGTGCTAGGGAAGGACCTGCAATGGTTCCCAGCCAAAGATTACAACTGCACTCTCCTACAATATGTAGAAGACCTCCTACTTGCCTCCAAATTTCTCAGTGATTGTGAGCAATGGGTGAAGCACCTTCTCCATCACCTGGACCAGGCAGGGTACTGCATGTCCCAGAAAAAAAGGCCCAAATCTGCTAACAACAAGTCAAATATCTGGGTTTTTACCTACAGCAAGGGACCAAAAGCCTGGGACCAAGGTGCAAATGAGTAGTTTGTGCCATCCCCACACCAACTTCCAAAAAACAGATCAGGGAGTTTCTAGGGGCAACTAGGTTCTGTAGAGTCTGGATCCTAAACTATGCACTCCTAGGAAGACTCCTCTATGAAGTCATAAAGGGAAGTGACAAGGACCCATTCCAGTGGGGACTGAACTAGGGCATGCTTTCCAGTGTCTAAAGGCGGCACTCATACAGGCCCCAAGCCTAAGCCTCCTGGACTTAGACAAGCCCTTCACCCTCTTCATCCATGAGTGGGAAGGGACAGCCATCGGGGTCTTAACCCAGACCCTTGGATCATGGAAAAGGCCTGTAACCTACCTCTCTAGGCAACTGGACAATGTAGCACTAGGACAGCCTTCCTGCCTAAGAGCTATAGCCATCACTGCCCTCCTAGTCCATGAGACCAGACGGCTCACATTTGGGCAGGAACTGACTGTTCTGATTTCCCATTCAGTCAATAGTCTTATGGAGCAAAAGGGGCACCTCTGGTTGTCAAATGCAAGACTCATCAAGTACCAGGCCACTCTATGTGAAACTCCAAATTTGTACCTCAGCATCTGTCAAACCCTGAACCCTGCCACCCTGCTGCCTGTAAGGTTGGGGACCTCAAAACATGACTGCATAGAGACTGCAAAGGAAGTCTACTCCAGTTACCCAGACCTGAAAGACCAACCATTAAAATGTCCTGGAATTGAACTGTTCACTGATGAAAGCAGCATAGTAAAAGATGGGATATGTTATGCTGGGTATGCAATTGTCACCCTAGTAGACATACTAGAGGCAGAGGTTTTACTCTTGGGAACATCTGCTCAAAAGGCCAAGCTCATGGCACTCACCTGGGGTCTGCAGTTGGCAATAGGACAAGAAGCCAATATATACACGAACTCAAAGTATGCATTCACAACCCTACATGTACACAAGGCATTATACAAAGAGTGAGGGCTAACCATGGCAGGGGGAAAGCATATCAAGCATGGGCCAGAAATACTGGCCTTGCTGGAGGCAGTCTGGGCCCCCTCCACCATGGCCATAATCCCTTGCCATTGCCACCAGAAGGGAAACTCCTTAATTCCAAAAGGCAACTAAAGGGTGGACTCAGCTGCCGAACAAACAGCACAGGGACAGCTGGTGTTCCCTCCAGAGCACAAACTGCTCTTTGCTCCCCTCATCCCCTGCCCATTACAGTGGTGGAGAGAAAAGCCAAGCTATTCTAAGTCAGAGGGTGACTGACTAGTGAGGTAAAGGAAAAATGCCATGATGAATAGAGGGTCCCACATGACAGACGTATCACCATCCCTGAAAGTCTAGCCTGGCCCCTAGTGAAAAATGTTCACTATCAAACTCATTTTGGGTAAAAGGCCCTCACTGCTAGTTTGGGCACTCACCTCTACATAGCCAAGCTCCCCTCTTGGGTGAAGCTAGCAAGTAAGAGGTGTATAACCTGCCAGAGAAACAATGCCAAGCAGCCCAGTGCCAGGATAGGAGGTCTGAACAGCCAGTTAGCAAGTCTGTTCGAAGATTTTCAGGTAGACTTCACAGAGCTGCCATGGGCTCAGGGATATCACTATCTCCTGGTATTCATCGGTACCTTCTCAGGTTGGGTAGAGGCATACTCCATCCACTTGGAAACAGCCCAGGAGGTGGCACAAGCCCTTCTAAAAGACATCATTCCTCAGTATAGAATGTTGCTTACCATTGGCTCTGACAGCAGCCCTGCTTTTGTAGCCAAAACCCTCCAAAAGCTAGCAAAAGCCTTGCAGATAATTTGGAAGATCCACACTGCCTACCAGTCTCAAAGTAGCAGAAAGGTAGAATGGATGAATGGGACTTTTAAGGGCAATTTAAGAAAATCTGTCAGGAGACAAAACTGACCTGGATACAGGTGCTCCTATAGCTCTGTTTAGAATTACATCTGCCCCAACAAATAAAATAGGTTTCTCTCCCTTTGAATTAGTATATGGAAGGCCACCATCACTTATCAGAGTTTTGCAGGGAAACCTCAGAGAAATTGGGAACTTAAGCCTAACCCAAGTCTTCATTCATTTGGGATGGGTTCTAAGTGAGTTGAAAGGGAAAGCATTAGAAGCAGTTTATGAGCCTCTCAGCATTTACTCCCCCTCCATACATGAGTTTGTACCAGGGGACTTGGTATGGGTTAAAGACTGGAAAAAAGGCACCATCCAGCCTCAATGAAGAGGCCCTTATTATGTTGTTTTAGCAACCCCAACAGCTGTCAGAGTAAAAAATCATCCCATGGATTCACCACTCTCAGGTCAAGAGCGCCACTGCAGATGACCCCTGGGAGTACATCCCTGATCCTGAACAACCAACATGGATCATTCTCTGGAAGCCACTGTGCCCTTCTCCATCGCAGCTGAGATCAGCTAACCAGCCCATGACTGAGGCCTGAATGCCTGTCATTTCCCTGCTCTAGCTCACCAGAAGCAGCTAGTTAATGCATGGCTGAAGCTTGAGGAGGCCTCCAAACCTGCATCAGTCACCTCAGAAACTGACTGATCTACAAAGATTGAGGAATCAACACATGGACATCCTGACCTTCTGGGTTTATGGACCTATTGCCTTTTTCTTGCTCTTTGCATTTGTTCTTCATTTAGCAGTTCTAGTCCTCCTGGAAGTGGAATGCCTGGAGTTCTTCCCTGAGACCAATTTCACTTTAATCTGTTGGGATCCTCTCTATCCAGGTACTCTATAAGTGTCATCATGTTTCTCACCCTCATAAGTTTGCTCATTGCCCCAGTGGTCCCTTCAGGAGGGGGCAACATGTGCTAGGCATGTCTTTAAACTGTTTGTTCTTGGGAAGAGGTAAAAACCACCTTGGTATACTATCACCATGCTACCTGCCTGGGTCAGACTTCAATGTGAGTGTTTAACACTATAAAATACAATCTCTGCCTAGGCACCTCAAAGTTTCTCGACTCCTAGTTGCCAAGAACAGCAGCTGAGTATTCCCTATGTTGGCAAGGAGAGCTTATATTGTCTAACACTTTGCCTGGTGCAAGGGTCACTCTTAGCTTAACATGTGCATATCCTTGGGATACTATATCATCATGGGTATCTCTTCCCTAAGGGTAGGAGAACACCTCCAGTCACAGCCAAACTTCACCATGGCTGTCCCCCCTTGCAATCACTATAGCTACTCCTTTGATCCTACCAAATACACTGGGAAGCCAGTCATGGCTCTCACAGTAGTCCAATGTTTCCACTATGATGAAACATTGAGGGGTTGCCAAGCACTTGTAGCAGAAAGTTTCCTTACATTACACAAAGAAATAAAAACCCTCACTGAAATCCGAATGGAGGCCTCCTTCTATGCTTACAATCAGTCAAAACAAATCACACAAGCCCCAGAGCAAAGCACAAATGATCCAACTCCCCCCAGCTACCCAGAGCTAGACCTACAGAAAATCTGTTCATTGAACTAGTTGAGCAGATCACCTCCTCCCTAAATATAACATCATGCCATATTTGTGGGGGTATGGGTATTGGGGATCAGTGGCCTTGGATAGCCCAAGAATGGCAGGAATCCAACATTACTTACTCTTACTAAACCTTATGCTTCCAGACCTTCCTAAGCCCCAGGGCAGCTGGTGGAGTCTGACAATGGTGATAATAGGAAAATGCTGTATTGCACAATGGGGCCAACCATTCTTTGTCCCCATCGGGGAACTTGTGTGCTCAGGAAGGTGAGTACTTCATGAGGGTGCAGACCAGACAATCTGAGAAAGGGATAAAAATTCCAGCCAAGCTACCCCTTATAAAATGCTTAATCTGACCAGGTATTGGAACAATTTAAATACCCCGGCCCTTGGCAAGTCACGGCTGGATTTTACTGTATATGTGGAAAAATAGCCTACAAATGGTTGTCTGGCAGGTGGATGGGGTCCTGCACAATTGGGACCATTCACCAAGCTTTCTTCTTGGCCTCCTGTTCTGGGTAGCCAGCTTGGGTACCCTCTGTGGGCACTCATCAGAGAAAAATGGGGAGTGGCAGATAACATCCAAATAGGGAGTTGGGAAGATAATGAGCAGCCCCCGGAATAAATAATCCAATATTTCAGGCCTGCCACCTGGGCTCAGGATGGCTTATGGGGATACCAACCCCCCATCTATATTCTCAACTGTATCATTCACCTTCAAGCAGCTCTGGAACTAATAACTAATAGAACTTCATGGACACTAGAAGCCCTAGCCAATAACCAGGACAAAATCCGGGTGGCCATTTACCAAAACTGGCTGGCCCTAGACTATCTGTTAGTGGAAGAAGGAGGAGTCTGTAGGAAATTCAACTGGATTGACTGTTGCCTCTAAATAGATGAGCCAGAAAAGCTATATGAGAAATAACCAATGAAATGAGAAAACTAGACCATGTCTCCATACAAACATGGAAAGGGTGGAATCCAAGTGATATGTTTGGAAGATGGTTCTCCATGTTCAGAGGGTTCAAAACCCTAATTGCTAGTGCCCTAGGCTTGCTAAGCATATGCCTCCTTGTTCCATGCCTCCTGCCACTCTTCATAAGTAGCTTATGATGTTCAGTTAAAGCCCTAATAGAAAAGCAGACCTCAGCAAAAATCCTGGCAATACGGAAGCTCCAATACTGGCCCCTACAACTAGAAGAAAATGTGGTATAAATGATGCAACTGTCTGCTAGTGCAGACAAGCATCAAAGGTGGGAATGTAGCAGGCAGCCCAAGCCATTTGCCCAAGCCATTTCCTCTTGCCGCAGGTGGGCGCCTCAGCCCTCCCTGCACATTTAAACTACATCCTCTTTAAAAATTCCCCAAATTCCTCTGAACAGTCAGAACTACATGTAAATAGGATGCTTGCCCTGAAAGTGGATAAGACTGCATTAATGCAAAGCAAGGCAAATTCCTACAAAGAAACCCCTCCCCTAACCACTCATCCACTTCTGTAATCCCAGCTTCACATCTTTCCTAATTTCAATCAGTCAATCATTTCCTTCCAACACCACCAGTTCATACCTTGTCTTTAATGTACCATCCTGACTATAAAAGCTCTTGTAACCTTTTGTGTGGAACTCAGGCTTTCAAGGTGACTTGGCTGGGCCCCATGCACATGGACAAATAAAGTCTTGCCTCCTGAAACTCCAGCACCTCAGTCTCAATTCCTTCAGTGTTCCACATAATGTTCCTGGAAGCTTGCAGCCTTGTCCCTGGTTTTGCACAACAGAACATACATCATTTCATCCCTTTTCTGTTCCTTTTTGTGGAATAGTTTTAAAGGTAATATGATGCTCCTATATACAGAGCCATTCCTAGGCCATTTCTCTCCAAATTCCAAATTATATCATGGCCAGACTGATTTACAAAGGTGAACTAAGTTCTACTTTTCATAAGCTCATAGCTAACATTTTCCCACTTATTCAAGATGCAGCCCAGAGGGCTGTATGTAAGAATACTATTAGAGTTAAAATTTCTCATTTTAAAAGACTTCGAGAGTCAATAACCAGTTAAAAAACTCAGACAATATAAATGCAATAAAACACCACTTATATTCTTAAGGACACTTGCTATATTTAAAAAACACAATAAACACATTGACTGAGAATTAAACAAATGTGATATACCTATTACACCAATTTTGCAATTAACCAATACTTAGGTAATATGCTGGCTAACACTTAAACAGGCCTACTTAACTTGATTAAACACCAGTTAATTGTTGGGTTGGTTAAGGGCCTCAAACCCTGTACAATGTGGTATCCACACTCAGAAAGTATAGAGATTAGAGCAAAGGGATTATTCTGGAAATGTGACCCAGGTCTAGGTCAAAGGGGACTTGAACTGCCTATTTACTTCCTGATTCCCTTTTACCAGTCAGATTGTATGGTACCCACAATCAGAAGGTGTAGAGTTTAGAGCAAAGGGATTGTTTATGACCCAACCTAGGTCAAAGGGGACTAGAACTGCCTATTTACTTTCCAATCCACCTTTATCCTGATGACCTACTCACCCAGTCAGATACCTAGACCTGGAGTATCTGTTTCTCTCTTTGAAGCTTTTCAAAATGCCAAAATTTTCTCTCTTTGAAGCTCTTCAAAATGCCAAAAGTCACTGGAATGCCAGAAAAGAGAACTCCCAGCTGCTAAGCCTTTCCATTAAATTCAGTCCAATGACAATAAAATCTTCATTTACCTGCTCTTCTGGGGCCTGAGAGATTCTAGCATTTGTTCCTTCATGGTCACCAATTCATACCCAGCAAAGGTCCTGGATTCTTCTGCCCCATGTGCTCAATAACCAATTCTTAAGACACTGGGGTTTCAAAGAGGGAAAGCACTTATTACTACATGTGTAGCAGGAGACAAGACAGCCTAACAGCCCAACATCTGTCTCTCTGAATAACGGAGACTCCAGGTTTTAAAGTTTTCTAGCACACAGAGATGAGGTCATTTACAACAAATAGTGTTCATAGTGAGTTCAAAGGTGAGAAGAAAACATTGTTAATGTAAGTTAGCATCAGTTGAAAGGAGCTATATATCCCTCAACGGCAGAGCCTAGCAGTGCCAAATGGCAAAGTTCAGTAGAGCCAAAAAGAAAACACTATTAGCATAGGTTAACATAAGAAGGCAGAGCTATCTATCTTTCTATGGCAGAGCCCAGCAGATATAATTTACAATCATAAGGGACTGCTATTTAATTACTGTTTTCCTTAGCACCAAGGCTTGTTAGAGAAGAATGAGACAAGGGACATTATGGTTCTCATAGCCACTGGAACAACAGGTAAAAGATGAGGGCTTTTCACAACCCCCCTGGATGTCCCAAACAACTTAATTATAGTTCAGGGCTTCCTGATGCTTCCCTTTGTCTGTTCCAAAATCTCAAAAGCAAAAGAGAGCATTTATATAATAATTCAGTTATTAACATTATCCTGTAAATCCTGAATTCTTGGTTACAAGGCCATTTAAATAGCCTCTTGGAAGCATGGTGAAAATACTTTGTTCTCTTTCTCAGGTAAGGGCAGAAATGGGTTGACTGGCCCTGTTTAAGGAATGCTAAAGAATTGAGTGTTAATTCAATTGTAGCAAAGAGACAACCTTTGGCAACAGCATACAGTAGTGGTGTCACTCTACACTTTGCTGCCCAAACATTTTTTTCTCCATTTCATCATCAGATAAAGAATTTATGGGATCTTAAACCTTTGGGTCCCAGTCAAGGGAAGTCAGGATATGCCTCACATATCCCTTGAGCAATCTACATCCTTTTATTCTAGCATATCAGTATGCTAATATCTCTAAACTCTTATCTACAAGGTATATAGCCTCTTTTTCAGTGCACCTTCAAAATCTGCTGATTTTTCTGTCTTTTTGAAACAGTCCACTGCAATGTTCTATGTGGGCATGCTGATTTATCTGTCTTCCTCAAGATGACCTGCCATAGCTGGCTGCACCACACACAATGCAGTGCAGTCAAGGAAGTGGGTTACCCCTTACCAGACCAAGAAGCAGTCCAACCTGGGATTACCCCTGCCATGCCCCCCTTCCCCAGATTCATACTCTCTACTGCCAGTGGCTCTTTGATCTCCAGGCTGGCTAGCCAAATGTTCCAACCCAGCACAACCCTAAGACCAAAGAACACATTAGACAGAAGACTACCCATGAGTTTAATTAGGGGCTTACAGAAAGGGGTAAGATCTTCCAATGGCAGTCAGTTGGAAAATGAAAGTCTAAACTCCACCCAAAGCCAAGAAAGCAAGGCTTTCTCAAGGTGTGATATGAAGTTCAACACTCTCATGAGATTTGGTTACAATGGAATTTCCACAGACTCTCACGAGATAGGTTACCAACAGTGTCTATGGGAGAGGAGTTACACATTTTTCGACCTTTAACTTCTGTCTAGATCATATAAGCGACTTTGTGACTTGTTCTCAAAATGGGGGAGGGGCAGATCCCTGGGGCCTTAACAATAGCCCCTCACTATCTCTGAGCACTAGGGATTCTTTTTTCCTTTTCTTCGTCCTTGAGGCAGAGTTAGAGGGCTTCTCCTACAGCTGTTTTGGAGATGGTACTAAATGCTATGTTGCTGCTGTTGTTACTTCTGTATGTCTGACTAAGTCCATACTGTGAGATTCTACAATGAAAGCAATGACTAAATTCACTGGCAGTATGGTGGTTCTTTGAATTCTGGCGTTCCTTCCAAACACACCTGGCAATACTTACTTTTGAGGGTTGTTTTAGTTTCCTAGGCTGCTCAAGTGAATACCATAAAATGCACTGGCTTAAGCAATGGGAATTTATTAGCTTACACTTTTGAGGCTAAAGAAAAGTCCTTATAAAGGTATCAAGGTAATACTTTATCCCCAAATACTGATGGTGCTCTGAGGTTGGCTACTTGCAATCCTTGGTTCTTCATTTGTTACATGACAATGCACATGGTCCCAGGTCTCTCTCTCTTCTCTTTCAGATTTCATTGATGTCCAGCTTCTGGTACTCTCTCTGTGGCTTTCATTTTCTGTCTGAATTTCACCCCACTTATAAAGTACTCCAATAGTAGGATTAAGACCCTTCCTAAGTGAGGCAGGCTACACCTGCCTTCCTCAAAAAGTCCCCCTTAAAATGAGTTTACATCTACAGGGATGGATTAAACTTGAGAATGTGTGTTTCTGGTGGTACATACAGTTCCAAATCACCACAAGAGTGCACAAATAACTGCCCCGTGCATTCTGCTCTACTTTGATAGCTGCACTCATTGGGAAAGACAGGGTGAGTGTGCTTACCCCATCATACTGGGAACTTAGGACGTCTATGTTGAAGCTTGATTAAACATAAGTAAAACAAATAGTCATGCTTATTTCTCCCAGATGCAGTTTCCATCCTGTGAAAGGTGTCAAGTTGGCCAAATGATTAGGACAGGTGTCAAGTTGGCCAAATGATTATGCCCTGTTATTTGGTCATACAAGAACAGACCTGACAATTGCTGCAAGGATATTTTGTGGCTGGTTGATTGAATCATCAGTCATTTGATTGCATCTGATTACATGTGCAATCAACTAAGGCATGCATCCCACCAATTAGATAATTTAATCATTTGAAGTCCTTTAAGGAAGAAGAGAGACTCTTTTACTACTTCTTCAGCCAATGAGCCTCTCCTGTGGAGTTCATCCAGAGCCTTCATCAGAGCCACCACCTTCACAATCTGCCTTACAGATTTTGGCTTTTCCATGCCCATAGTTGTATGAGGCAACTTTATAAGTCTCATATTTACAGATCTCTCTTGTTGGTTCTGTTTCTTTAGAGAACCCTGACTAACACAGCTTGGTACAAAAGTGATTCTTGCAAAACAGAATCTTAAAAATGGGTTTTTACATTTGGTTTTCTTCTATGGTTAGACTTAGAGCACTAATTACTCTGTTTCTAATAATCAGGTTGGCCCTGACAGTTCATGGGGTAAGTTGGCAAGGGAGATACTCAAAATATCATCATTAGATTTTGCTAATTCTACACTTATACAAGGCAAGGCTGTGGGTGAGAGTGTTTTAGAGACCTTTATGGAGTTTCATGGAATTAAATGATATTGGCTGATTGTTGTTAGATAAGCTGGATACAGTAATGAGGGAAAGGAATGAGCTGAAGGCTTAAATTTGAAACCTCAGTGCCCTATGAATGATATAAAAGTTTCCATGTGTGCACTGAGAGAAAATCTTATTTCCTATGGTTCTAGAGTTGAGAACTCTGACAACTAGACATCAAATCTCATCGTGCAAGAAGCAGATTTGCAACATAAACTAAAATGCCAACCTTCCCAGGTGTCTGCTGTTAAAATGAGGGGTTTGATTAGAAAAGAATGGGATCCTGAAATGTGGTATGGTGATATATGGCTTGATAATGATCACGACAGGGAGAAGGGATCGATGGAATCTGATAAGCCTTTGCTAGATAGACCTGTAATGGACTGACCTGAGGAAACAGCTTCCTGACCTCTAGCCTACTTTGAAGAAACAGCTTCCCAGCCTCCAGTCTACCTAGAGGAGTCTGTAATCCAAATTCCACCTAATGAGATTAACCCATCACAGCCTGCTAAACCTCTAACCACCTTCCCTGGGGAAACAGCCCTCACTCCTCTTTATGGAGTGACTAATCCTGTTTCAGCAAATGAAACTGCAATGGAAAGCCCTGAGGTAACTCATTTGAAAGACACTTCTATTTCGTTTCATAATCACCCCCCAAATCCCTCTTTTCTTTAAACCTATAACTGGACTGACATCCCAATGGGCCATGAAAGACAAGGTACAAAGAGTAACTCATGAGAAGGTATGCTATAATCTAAAAGAAGTGCATGATTTTTTCCAATCTATATAGACAGAAATCAGAGAGATATATGTGGGATGGTTATTAAGGGTATGGGATAAAGGTGGAAGGAATATAAAGTTGGATCAAGCTTAATTTATTAATACGGTCCCACTAAGCAGAGATTTAGCACTCAATGCAGTAGCTCAAGGGGTTAGAAAGGGCATCAACATTTCAATTGGGTGGTTGGCTGAAACATGGATCCAAAAGTATCTGACATTAACTGAGATCAAAATGCCAGAACTGCCCTGGTATAATGTAGGTGACAGAATCCAGAGGCTTAGAGAAATGGGAATGTTAGAGTAGGTTTATCATGGAAGACATTCTCACACACTCCATGAAAAGCCAGAGGACACATCTTTCTCCAGAGTTTTGAGAAATAAATTCACAGGACTAGCTTCAACATCCTAGAAGAGCTCTGTAGATGCCCTTCTCTGGAGGTCAGATATTACTGTAGGAACTGCTGTCACTGAACTGGAATCCTTAAACACAATAGGGATGGTCAGATTTTGAGTTAAGAAAAGCTATGTGGTGACAGTTAATCACCATAGACAATGTGGGCATGACCACCAAAATGGACATCAGATTCAAAGCAGCAGTCAAGATAATTGTGGCTTTGCCTAGTAGATCACAGGATAACTAGGAATAGAATAGATGGCTCATCTACTAAATTCTTTTTTATGTTGCATAAACAGAAGAGTTCCAGTCAAGTGAAAGAAGACTAATTTGAATTAGAAAGTAGAGAGTTACAGCCCCTTAATCAATGCACAGACTTGCAATTTATGGACCCAGAGCCCCTTGAATGAGGTGAGGGCTGTGTATCCTTGGGGAAGAACCCTTTAATCCTGCCACAAATTTACACTGTTAAGCTTCATTCCAGCCATCCTCAAGGAGACTGTTCTAGTTTGCTAGCTGCCAGAATGCAACACACCAGAGATGGACTGGCTTTCAATAAATGGGGATTTATTTAGTTAACATATAGTCCTTCAGAGGAAAGGCAGCTAACTTTCAACTGAGGTTCTTTCTTACCTGGGAAGGCATAGGGCAATCTCTGCTGGTTTTCTGTCCAGGCCTCTGGGTTCCAACAACTTTCCCTGGGGTGATTCCTTTCTGCGTCTCCAAAGGCCTGCATCTCCAAAGGCTGTGAATGCTGAGATGAGGTATGCTGAGCTGCTTGGGCTGTGCTACATTAAGCACTCTCATTTAAGCACCAGCCAATTAAATCAAATATTGTTAAATTGCAACAGGCATACCTCCTAGCTGACTGCAGATGTAATCAGCAACAGATGAGGTTCACATGCCATTGGCTCATGTCCACAGCAATAGAACCAGGTACCTTCATCTAGCCACGTTGATACCTGAATCTAACTACCACATGTCCACCCCTTGTCAACCTGGCAACTACATGCATCACCTTAAACAATATTAAAGTGTGAAAAATTTTCTCTTCTGGCTGTGGACCTATGAGTCTCAAAACAAGTTATCTGATGCCAATATGAAAAGGAGGACATTCACAGGATACAGGTTTTCATTTCCATAGGGAGAAATTGGAAGGAACACAGAAGTCACAAGAACCAAACAGTTCTGAAAAACTGCAGGGCAAACTCCATTGGATTTCAAAGTCTGAAAGTCATTTATCCTTCAGCTTTAGAAAGCGGCAGTCCCACTCTTTCCAAGGGCCTATGCAGTGGCTCACCTGTTTCTGAATCAATCTTGGGGGACATTGAGGAGACCACCTTTTTCACAGCTCCACCCTCTCCAGGCATCAGGGCCACACCTGGGCTCTTTGCCATTTCTGGGGTACATGCTCAACCTCTCCATGTGGTAGCAGCCAGGCTCTCTGCAGTCCCCAAGTAGCATTCTGTAACTTCTCTAAGGCCTGAGGAGGCACAACTCTTCCACTGCAATGAGGTGGGAGACTCATCCTCTGCTTTCAGGGCAAAAGCTGTCTCCATGTCCATGGGTGGGTCCACTCTCCTGACCCAAGGTTTCTTGGCTTCAGACCCAAGCATCCATGGTTTTTACTCTGAAAATGCCAATTTGTCCCTTTTGTGTCCCCCTTTCTCCAGATTGGCAGTGGTTCCATTTATGAACAGTCTCTTCAAGCATTCTAGGACTTCTCCATCATTTTCTTCACAGTTCCTCCAAAATCTTCCCCTTATCCATCAAAAAAACTGGTCCAAGATTCTGGTGTTTGCAGTAGCAGTACCCCACTTCTCTGGTACCAAATCTGTTCTAGTTTGCTAGCTGCCAGAATGCAACACACCAGGGATGGGTTGACTTTCAATAGAAGGGAACTTATTTAATGTACAGTTCTTCAGAGGAAATGCAGCTAACTTTCAACTGAGGTTCTTTCTTATGTGGGAAGGCACAGGGCAATCTCTGCTGACCTCTCCAGGCCTCTGGGTTCCAACAACTTTCCCTAGGGTGATTCCTTTCTGCATCTCCAAAGGCCTGGGCTGAGATGTGAGTGCTGAAATGAGGTATGCTGAGCTGCTTGGGCTGTGCTGCTTTGAGCTCTCTCACTTAAGCACCAGCCAATTAAATCAAACATCATTAATTGCAGTAGGCTTGCCTCCTAGCCAACTGCAGATGTAATCAGCAACAGATGAGGTTCACATCCCATTGGCTCATGTCCACAGCAATAGAACTAGGCACCTTCCCCTAGCCAAGTTGACACCTGAATCTAGCTACCACAGAGACCTAAGGCCTTTTACCAGGGTGACTGTGTACTGGGAAAAGCAAATGATCAAATATTTCTGAGATTATTAGGCACTGACTCAGAAGTGACACTAATTCTAGGAGACACAAATCATCACTCTGGTCCATGAGTCAGAGTAAGAGCTTAAAGAGGTCAGGTGAACAATGGAGTATTAGTTCAGGTCTGTCTCACAGTGGGTCCAGTGTGTCCTCAGTCCCATTTTGTGGTCATTTCCCCAGTTACAGAATATGTAATTGGAGTCAACATACTCAGCAACTGGTGTAATCCCCATATTGGTTCTCTGACTCATGGAGTGAGGACTATTAAAGTACAAAAGGCCAAGAATAAGTCCTACAGATTTTGGACTCATCCATTCCTGCAGTTGTGTAAAACACCTTTATGAATCTTATATTTACAAATGTCTCCTGCTGGTTCTATGTCTCTAGAGGACCCTGACTAACATGCATCCCATTTCAATGCTGCCTATATTGGAGGCAATCATTGATAACAGCAGTTGTAGGTGGATGTGGAAATGGCTATGAGGTAGTAGAAACATCAAGCTTGCCATCAGAAGACCTACGTTGATTTTTATTTTTCTAATTTGTTGAATGTACCAACAGTTTGCTCCTACTTCTTTTTTGGGGGTGGGGTCATATTAAGTTTTTATTAGACAACTTGTAGGTTTATAGAAAAGGCATGCAGAAAGTACAAAGTGTGATATATATCCCCACACATGCAGATTTCCCTATTATGAACATTTTGCATTAGTGTAGTAGCTTTATTATTTTCATGGTCAGGTTCATGTGTTGACTTTGCCAATTGGTGGTACCTTTCTGTCTGGTTGGGCAAGTGCTAGCCTGTCTGTTGTTATGAAGACATTTCATAGAATTAAATAATGATCATGTCAGCTTTATCCTCAGCTGATTCCATTTGTAATCAGCCAAAGGGAGTGTCTTCTGCAATGAGTGACGCTTAATCTAATCACTGGAAGCCTTTTAAGGAGGATTCAGAAGAAATAGGCTCTCTTTCTGCTTTGGCCAGTGAGCCTCTCCTGTAGAGTTTGTCCAGACCCTCCAGTGGAATCATCTTCTTTACAGCCTACCCTGTGGATTTTAGACTCAGTGTTCCCATGGTTACATGAGACAATTTTATAAATTTTATATTTGCAAGTGTTTCCTGTTAATTCTGTTTCTCTAGAGAACCCTAACTAATACAACTTGGTACTAGGAGTGGTTCTTAAGAAACAGAATCTTAAAAATGGTTTTTTAAGAATGGTTTTCTACTCTGACTGGACTCAAAAGTACTAAGGACGCTGATTCCCATAATCAGAATGACACTCCCAATCCATGGAGTGAGTTGGCAAAAGAGATAGTCAAAATATCAGCATTTGATTCTCCTAATCCTTCGCTTGGACAAAGCCAGACTCTGGGGGATAATGTTTTTGACACCTTTATGGAGTTTTGTGGAAACAAGAGGTATAGAGATGTTGGCTGGTTTTGTTAGAAACATTGGATACATTAAGGAATGAAAGGGATGGGCTTAAGGTTTCAAAGGAGAATCTTAAGGGCCGTCTGACAGATATAGAAGTTTCTATGAGTATCCTGAAGGAAAATCTTATTTCATACAACTGTAGAATTGAGATCTCTGAAACTCAGACTCAGAATCTTATTCTTAGAGTGGCTAGTTCACAACATAAACTGAAATCTCAATGCTGCATGGTGTCTGCTGTTCAAGTGAGGGCATTGATTGGAAAGGGTGGGACCCTGAAAAATGGGATGGTGACATATGGATGGATAATGATGTTGGGGGTGAGGTTGAAACCCTAGGTCATGCTGAATCTTCTCTAGATAACCCTGTAATAGTCTGCCCTGAGGACATAGCTGCCCCACCTCCAGCCTGCCTTGAGAAGTTGGCCATGCAACCTCCACTGAAATGATTAGGCCTAGAGTGATTAATCCTGTTTTACCAGATGAAACTGCAAATGAATGCCCTGAAGCAAATGGCTTGGAAGATATTTCTAATTCTTTTCATGACCCATGGCAAGCACCCCTCATTTGTTCCAGACCTGTAATCAGACTAAAGTCCAAACAGGCCTCTAGAGGTGAGATACAAAGTATCACATGGGAGGATGTATGTAATACCCAAAAAGAACTGTGTGAGTTTTCCAATTTATATAGACTGAAATCAGGAGAATATGTGTGGCAATGGATTTTAAGGGTGTGGGATAATGATGGAAGGAATATAAGGCTAGATCAGGCTGAATTTATTGATATGGGAACACTAAGCAGAGATTCTGCATTCAATGTTATAGCCTGAGGGATTAGAAAAGGCATTAACAGTTTGTTTGGATGGCTGGTTGAAACATAGACCAAAAGGTGGCTGACATTACCTGAGGTTCAAATGCCAAAACTATCCTGGTATAATGTAGATGAGGGGATCCAGAGGCTTAGAGAGATTGGAATGTTAGAGTGGATTTATCATGCAAAGCCTACTCTTACATCCCAGGAATGTTCAGCGAATGCATCTTTTACCAGAACAGTGAGAAATAACTTTGTGAGACTAGTAACATCATCCCTGAAGAGCTCTGTAGTTGCACTTCTCTGTAGGTCAGATACTTCTGTAGGAACTGCTGTCACTGAGCTGAAATCCTTAAACACAGTGAGGATGACCAGATCCCAAGCTGGCAGAAGCCAAGTGGCAGCACT
>PVIY010002971.1:0-78734 GCA_004026745.1 Myrmecophaga tridactyla
TTCTTGAATTTGTGACCAGCTGGAGATCTGACAGAGAAATTCTTAAGTATCAAGAGATAACAAAACCAAGCAAACCTAAGCAAAGAAAAAACAATATATGTAAATTGTTTTTGAGACTGCTAGTGCTCTCAATCAAAGTTCACTCCTCCTATCAGGTAGGTCAGCACAGGGCAAATGCAAAGTGCAGATTCCTCCCTGTCTCTTCTGCGCCTATGTCTTGTCCTTGGCTTAGGCTTGCTAAGTGACCTTAGAAGTTCTCTTTTTCACAGAAGTGTGAATGACCCCTTTACTTTTCAGGAAACAGTTCTTTTCCTCCTCCCAGAGTTTTCCCCTGCAGGATTTAAAGCCTTTGCTCCAGGCTATATGCTTCAATTCTTACTTTGTTTTATTGTCTCAAGCTGATTTTGCCTGGAGGGCAATATCTTGGAGGCGGGGCACAACAGAGAGGAGTTCTCAAGTCAATCTTTCTCAGCCATAACAAGACCAGACACCCACAAAGGGAGCATCAGCTGGCTCCAAACCTCTCCTAGGAGATGTTGAAGGAAGGGCTGAGAAGGATTCCAGGAGCTTCTTCCACAGCTCCACAAAACTGCTTTTTTGACTCAGCTTCTGGTAAACCAATGCAGCCCTCAACTTTCCTCCACATCTTTGCAGCTGTACATTTTCTTTAAGTCTCCTCCTTGGCCTTTATTCAGGGTAGACTGGAACAATGGTCAGCCTCAGAGGCAGCCCCCAGTGATTTGAAATAGTTAACTAAAAGCAGTTATCAGTGATTGACCTGCGCTTCACTACCCTCCCCAGCCCGGATCTTCAGTGAGTGGGGTTATATATCCTTCTCTGGTATCAACAAGGTACACTAGGGGCTGGAGCCCACTGTTATGTCCCTCATGAGTGGGAGTTGTACACTGGTAATTGCTGCATCAAGAGAGCAATTTACTTTATTGACTGTAATTTACTAGCTTCTTTGTCCTGCTCTTCCCTGGATGCTATACAGCATTCTACTGGATGCTAGAGTTTCACAATAGTTAAATCAGAGAGTTCCTGCCTGTTTAATAGTTGTTCTGATGTAGGGACTGATTCCTGGAGTGCTCTACTCTACCATCTTCTTATAATATCCCAATATTTTGTCTTTTTTGTGGGGGGGGGGGCGGTGCATGGTCTGAGAATCAAAACCGGGTCTCCCGCATGAAAGACAGACATTCTAACCACTGAACTATCCATGCACCCTCAATATTTTGTCTTTTTCAACACTTTGAATGGTTATTTCTACTCTAGACTTAGAATTTTCTTTCCACAGATATTTGTGTAATTTGCTTCTTCACATCATTCAATCTTTGCTTAGTCATTATCTCTTCAGAGAGGCCTTCTTTAACCAAAATAACCTGTCACTCTATGCCTTTAACCTTCTTTGCTTTTCTCTATAAAACATTTATTATTACCTAATATTTTAATATTTATTTTTTGATTTCTTACTTATCTCCTCACCCACTAGAATGCAGGTTCCCTGAAGACAGGTGTTTGATTTCTATCATTCACCATCACTTCCCCAGCATATACAAGAGCGCCTAGTGCCCAAAGGCACTGAATTAATATTTGTATTCCATTAAGTGATCAGAAGTCTGTATGTGTGTATGTATATATATAAATCAACGGTTGGTAAATTTTCAACTCTTTTCATTAAATTTCATTTTTATATGTTTCAGGGAAACAAGAATAGTGAAAATATTAGCACTGAATACCTGCTATGCAGGATTAGTTGTATCAAACCTTAGTTCTACTTTACTTATACATTTTGGATTTTCCATTTCTCTGTTCTCAGTTGCTTATTGTGAGTAAAAATTTTAAATCCTTACATTTGTATTCCTTCTAAATAAATGATCTTGCCCTCTTCTTTGATAGTTATGCATAGCAGAGACTAAAATGTAAGGGAATACCAAGCCTTCTCTGATATATTCAGTTGTGACATTAATGCCATTGCAATGTAGGCTCTTTTTGAATATCTTAATATCATCTTAATTCAAACTGCTTGGAATTTTACAAGGCACGAGACAAATAAATTCTTCAATTCTTGATAGCTAAGAAGACATTAGAAACAGCAGCTCTATAATTCTTTTTTAGACAATCTAAGAAAGCTAGATTTCCTCCAAAACTGTTCAAAATTCTAATAAGGATGTGAAGAATTTTCTTTTGTTGAATGTCAGTACTCCAGGTAGATGTTCAGTGTCTGTGTGTGAGAGGTTGAGAAAGGGGGGTTCTATGTAAATTGCCAAACATATAAATAGATCTACAAGGCCCTACAGAAGTGGTTCCAACAGCCATTCAACAGTATTGAGCATTGTATGTCAAATTTAAGGAAAGGACATGGCCGTCAATTAGTTATGCATTTCCCATTTGTTCTCCTAAAAACTGCTGAACAATTTTGACAGCATGAAATTGACATCCCCATAAACTATAAACATTGAGTTTGTAGAAACTGAATAGAAACTCCAAATTTCATGTAAGTGTGAACTAAGACAAACACAACTTCTTTGAAATAAGGGAAAAGAAAATGGTGACTGTGGGAAATATCAAGAAGTGTCAAATGTCGAAATTAACAAGAAACATTCAATTTCAAAAATTGAAATTTTTGAATTGAGCCATTGTGCAACTGTGGCTCAGTGGCAGAATTCTCACCTGCCATGTCAGAGACCCAGGTTCAATTCCAGGAGCCTGCCCATGCCAAAAAAAAAGAAAAAGAAAAAGGAGGAACTCACAGGAGCTTAAACCTTTTGTTTAGGATTGAGCTCAAAGCTGTCACTATGGGGCAGCAAGGAAAGAAAGCCAGATGGAACCTGAAGTGACAGATCTCAGAAATTTCTTCTTATAAAATGCAAAGTTTCTATTCTTTGGTCACAAGGACAATAACGCTACCAGGGCAGTGCAGAGCCACTCATAAAAACCCTCTTGACCCTATAGGTTCTGAGAGGCAAAAAAGTATGACTGCACAGAGAGGAAGTGTTCTAAAGAAACAGTCCATCACATTCCCACAAAGGAGGGTAACTTTAAGCAGAGAAACATGGAAATCGCTATCTCTTCTACAGGAACATTCTTATGATATCAGGTACCAGAAAATACAACTTATACAAAAGGAACATACAAAACAAAAAAGGAAGATTCAAAATTGCAAATGTGTAAACAAAGAGATACTTTAAGTAAAATATATCAGAAAGAACAGTAAAAATCCCCTACTGATTAAAAAAATCATTAAAAAAGTCTCTACAGAGCATATGAAAATTATTATTTAACATTCCACCATAAGTTATAAATGAAGTACATTCAATTAAGGAAGAAGAATGCTAGGCAAGATAGACAAACAACTATGATTTCTATACAACAAGGGGAAAGGATACAAAATTGGTACAAATCATTAAAAAAAAATAGGAGGCTAAATTATAAAGAGCCATTGAAAGAAAAGACATGAAAATTCACAGTAAGGTGCATAGTGGACAGAAATGTAAAAATGAAATAAAATGAAACAGAAAAACATACAAAATGGTATAGAGAGATAACATAAGAAGATAAGCAAAGAAAATACAAAATAAATGCCTAAATATAAATCTCTGAAAAGTACACAAGAACATTATAAAAATAAACATGTATATAAAATAAATTCAAGAGATTTTTACCAAGGAAAGCAAGGTTGATTTTAACATCTATAGATCTATTAATATACCGCCTTAATAGAATAAAGAAAATTACATAGGATCATTTCAATAGATGCAGAAAAATCATTTAAAAATATATAACACTCTCATGATAAAACACCCAGCAAAATAGGAATAGGGGGAAACTCCCTCAACCTGATAAAGGCCATCTACAAAAACTCACAGCTAACATCATAATTAAGAGTGATGCTTATACCTTGCAGGCTTTCCCTCTAAATCAGGAAGAATATAGGGATATTTACTCACCACTTCTATTCAATTGTATTGGAGGTTCTAGCTAGGTTAAGTAGGAAAGAACAAGAAATAAAATACATCCAGATTGGAAAGGGAGAATTGAAACTATATTCACATAAGGTATGATATTGTATATAGAAAACCCTATTATAACTAACATGAGTTTAACAAGATTGTAAGAAATAAGATCAACATACAAAAATTAATTTTTTATGTACACTAGCTTAAACAATCCAAAACTGAAATTAAGAAAGCAATTCCATTTACAATAGCATCAAAAAAGAATAAAATACATAGATTCAAATTTAACAAAAGAATGATAAGACTTGTGCATTGAAAACTACAAAACATTGTTGGAATAAATTAAAGATCTAAATAAAAGTAAGAGACCCTCTGCTCTTGGATTTGAATAATAAATATGGTTAAGATGGCAAAACAGTTTCCAAACTGATCTACAGCATCAATGTACTCCTTAAAAAAAAACAAACTGACACGCTGATCTATATAAAATTCATATAGAAATGCAAGAGACCCATAACAACATATTACCCATAAGGAGAAAAATAAGTTGACACTACTAGATTTTAAAACTTACTACAAAACTACAGTAATCAAAAGAGTGTGATACTGTCATAAGGATAAACATAAGATTAATGGAATTGAACTTAGAGTCACATATAAATCCAAACACTCATGGTCAATTGATTTTCAACAAAGGATACTAGATAATTCAAAGAAGAATGAGTAGAATTTTCAATAAATCATGCTGGGACAATTGGATATCCACATGCAACAAAAAACAAAACAGGACCACTGTTTCACACTATTCAAAAATCAACTCAAAATGGTTCATAGACCTAAATGTAAGAGCTAAAACTATACAAAGCTTAAAAGAAAACACACATATAAATCTGCTTGATTTGGGGTTAGACAAAGATTTCTTAGGTACAACTCCATAAGCAAATGAATTAAAAGAGAAAATCAATAAGTTAGACTTCTTCAAAATTAAAAATGTTTGTGCTTCAAAGGACACCATTAAGAAAGTCAAAGACAACTTACAGAATGTGAGAAAACATTTGCACATCATAGACTTGTTAAGGATCTAGTATTAAAAATATATAAAGAACTCCTGGAACTCAACAATAAAAAGAAACCTCAATTAAAAATGGTCAAAGGATTTGAATAGAAATATCTCTAAAGATATCCAAATGGTCAAAAAGCATGTCAAAAGATGCTCAATATCACCAATCATTAGGGGAATGTAAATCAAAATGACAATGAGATCCCACTTCTCATCTACAAGTATGTCTATAATTAAAAAAAAAATACAAACAGTTTTATTATTAATTTCTCCACAGCAGAGAATTAGAACCCTCATTGCTGATGGGAAGGCACAATGACAGAGACATGATCTAAAACAGTTTGGCAGTTTCCCAAAATGTTACATATACAATTATAATGTGAACCACCAAAAGAAATGAAAACATATGTCCAAGAAGAAAAAAATTTGTACATTGTTCATAATAGCCTAAAAGTGATAACAACCCAAATGTCCATCAACTGATGGATGGATAAAAAGTTATGTGATTATTTCTGTACAATGAAAGATTACTCAAGAATAGCAAGGAATGATGTATTGATACATGCTACAACACAGACGAATGTTTGAAATCATTATGTTAAATGAAATGAGCCACTCACAAAAGACCACTTATTGCATGATCCCGTTTCTATAAAATGTCCACTATAGGAAAATCTATAAACATAGAAAGTTGATTCATGATTGCTTAGGGTTGAGGATATGTGATTGGTGAATGGAATGCGACCACTTATGGGTAAAGTTTTCCTTTTGTGATGATGAGGTTTTAAAATTTAATTTTGCTCATTGTTATGCAACTCTATAACTATACAAAAAATGACAGAATTGTGTACTTCAAACCGGTGAACATTGTGGTATGTGAATTACATCTCAATAAAATTGTTAAAATAAATTCAATAGTTCAGTGCTGAAATAAAAGAGGAATCAATCTTAGAAAGGTACACCATCTTCTGAGGAAAGTTACTTAGAACATTAAGACACATAATACAATTATTAGACTTCAAAGATAAAGCAAATATTCTTTGGCCATCCAGCCAGGAATAGCAACTGATTACAAGGAATCAAAAGGAAGAATGACATCAGATATTCAATAGCGACATTCAATGTCATGAAGCAATAAAGTGACAACTACAAGGTACTCAAAGAGAGAAAGTACTCTCCATCTTTCCACCTTAGAATATACATTAGCCTACTTGGATCCACATTTATCAATATCAACACTCTGGGTAAACACAGGAATTATCTGTAACATTAAGGTGATATAGGAAAAAGGATACCTGTGTTTTGAGAAGGATACACTTCTAAGATCATCCCATCACTCTGAATATATATTGGATGCTCAAATTGCTTCATTTGCTTAATGCCACAACCTGACAGGATCCAGGTTGTCCTGCCTAAATTTACCAATTTGACCTACCTTTGTTTTGCAGTGCAATAAATACCATGTCCTCAGGTAGCTATTATCTTCTGACTATGCCTGGCTACTGCAAAGCCATCAGGTCAAACTTCCCATGAAATACTCAGCATCCTGTTCCTCTTCTCTTTACCATTCTCTTCTCAAGCTCCAAATTTTTCAGGTACCAAGCACTATCCTATTCCTTCTTTCTTAATGTCATCAGCCTATAAGCCTCAGGTAGATCTTCCAGGAAACCTTCTCTATCTCCCTCAATGCCTGAATCCAGCCCATATACCCCTGTCTATGCTCTCTTATACTTACATCTTTCAGACCACTACTACCTGGAAAGGAAATTATCTGCTTGTCACTGCTTACCCTTAAACTGTGACCTCTTAGAGTGCAGGGACTATGTCATGTTTGTTCCACTATCTCCAGTATCCACACAATATCTGAAATAGAGTGGGTACTTACCAAATATTTGTTGTTGATGCAAATGAGAATGTCTACATAAGCTTAAGTTCACATATAGGTCACTGGCACTTCAACATGAATGAGTTTTAAAAAATGAGTTATTCCTTCTAGGTTTTTTCTGCACCTTATTAGTAAATTCGTATCAACCTAATCCTTAGTAAATGATGTCAAAAAGACCAGATTCATTTCTGAAACTACCTTCCTTTTCATACTAATGCCATCTATTGTCCAGGCAATCTCTTAGAAGGATACCTAATATCTATTGTGTATGTGTGGTGGGGGAGAGGGCTGGGGGGCGGGGCGGGCTCTCCTCTACTCAACCCAGGAAAAGATGCTGATGCTAGGATTTTAACACACTAGAGAAAGGCTCAGTTGGACTTCTGAGAAAATTACGTTGGTTTTCTGCTAAATGGAAAATTGATTTAAAAATTGCCACATTATGATTTACAGCATAAAGCAATGCACAATTCAATATAGGCCAATTTATAAATCTTTCTTAGCTGGAATCTGATATGGCAGAGTCAATAGATTCATTAAGATCTAAACCTCTATGTTTTCATAGAGATATGCTCTCTGGTTGAATACTGTTCATACTTTGTATTTGGAATGTGAAAACACTCCAGTATGTCCTTGCATTAAAGGGAGGTATAGGAGTTGCACTAAATAATTATCTTTGATTGTATTACAAATAATTGCACAGGGAGACACTAAAATTTGGTCACTATCTAATAAATACGAACAAAAATAATGTCAAACCTCTATCTATCATTATTTGAGGGAAGGTTTGTATATATAAAACACATATGCAGCTGCCTTAAAATATGACATCATTCCTTCATTTCTCACAAACACTAAGGACAAGGCACTGTCCAAATTATGAACACAAATAGTCTTCTGGTATTCTATCTGGGGTTAGCTAGAGTATAATTCAGAGTAGTTTTAAATGAAAGGAATGACTTTTGAAGGCCCTACATGGTCCCCACTTTCTTTAAAGATTTTAGGTTGAGTCCATCTGGCAGCTATCTGGCAAGGGAGGAGACTGACCTTAAACATTGTAATGACCCATTCAATCTACTTCCAATTCCATAAGGTAAGTTATGGGAAATGGGATGTAATTATAAGAGATAATTAATGCAAGACCATTCTGATTACTATGTAGCATTTATTTATCTGGCACGGAACTTGAATTGGAATGACTAAGTTAAATCCATGTTACTTCACCTATTAGTTGCATTCCTTAACCTATTTAAGGCTCAGTTCACTCATCATTAATTTTTGTTTTGCATTTTAAATGTGACAACATGTCAACAGTTTAAAACACTGTTTTTTAATAGACTAATGACTTAATGGATTTATTTCCTTTAACCCTTAGTGACCAAAAATGTATGAGGCTAAAGTATACAGATAAATTAGACACATCTAATTGAAAATCATAGGCTTTCCTGAGGCTTCAAAGTCCCTCCTAAACTATCCTTATAGGCATCCATTTAATTAAATTGTATTGGCATTACAGATTTAACTTATTTACCACTCCAGTTCTACCTACTTGGGTTACTGTTGTGGGAGAAACATAAGAGTTTAAAGCACAAATCTACTGTAAAAATAAAAGCAAACTTGGATCTATTGGTTAGAGAAATCATGCACATCTAAAACAACATGAATACTGTAAGGCTGAATACTAGTTTCTTTCCAAGTTTACAAGTCTATGAATATAAATCCCAAATCACAAGTTTATATGAAAAAATAAAAGAACATGGAAGATTGGAAAGGGCACCAAACTTGAAGATAACTTTTGTTTTCAATCCTCCTTCTTCCACTAACTTGTTCAGTTTTGACACCATTCCTTAACCTCTTTGGGCATCAGTATTCTTCATTCTAAAAAAAGGGAATTAAACTTGACAGATAATTTCCAGCTCTAACATTCTATGATTAAGGCTAGGGAAATCAGTAGGAAATGATCTTTGTATTTTGGGAATCAAAAAAGATCCCTGCAGTAGGGAGGTCTTGAAATGATCTATAAAAGATGAGCTGAATTCAAGAGGGGAAAAGCAGAAGATGGTGTCCCAGAGGAGGAAACATTGTGAGCAAATGGCTTTGATCAGATAAGTTTAAAAACATGATGATGACGGTGATGATAATAAAAATATTTTAGATTATACTAAATCATCACAACATACCATCTGCCATTCCATTTTGAGTAAATCACCCCTCAGGCAGTTCTTACACTTGCCAGGTTTTACACAAAATGTACAAAACAGTTTTGCTCAAATAATACTATCTAAAATTGAAATGCCTTTGCCCCAACAACAACAAAAAAAGAGTGTGATATCTTCATTTATATGTTAATTTTTCCATTCTCTATCAGAGTAAACACAAAGGCACCATGCACAGAGTTGACCCAATTAACACTATACAGTTGTTTCTTTAAAACTGAATGTTAATTTTCCCAGAACTTTGTGAAAAGAAAAATACACCTGCAGGGATTTAAGATTTTATGGGGATAGTGTAATAGACATATGAATGGGTTTAATATTCTTTCAATCATCAAAAATGAAAATCAATAAAACATTATATAAAGATAGCAGCAATGATATTTTATGAAATTCAATTCAGTAATATTGAAACCGTCACTGTTGATTTCCTTCTACTACCTTCTTATCATGATAAAGTTCTCAGGATTTCCGTCTTCAAAATTTCAATGCTTATATTTACATATTTTATTGTATATTAAGTGCATATTAAAAGCATCTTTTTCTGTGTTTGATATTTCCTCTAATGTCACATACTATTCTTTATGATTCAAATGTGCTAAGTCCTACCATGTTCTCAGAAAGGCAAAGTAATTAGAGTTGCCAGATTTAGCAAATTAAAATATAGGATGCCCAGTTACATTTAAATTTCAGATAAACTATAGAAATATTTTTAGTATAATGATGCCTCATATAATATTTAGGTCATACATATACTAAAAAAAATAATTGTTTTAAATGATTCAAACATTCATGAGTGTTCAGTATTTTACCAGGCAATTCTAACAGTGACTGAAATTCTAACAGTGACTGAAAAGGCAAAGATTATGTCTGAGCGATTATTTCATTAGCCTTCTCCACAAAATCTAAAATTATATATTATCAGCTCCTCTCACAGTAATACTTTCTGAAAGCACATGCACACACTCTCTTTTAAGTGGCCTGGGGTCTTAGTGACCTTTACCCCTTCTGTGCTGAACAGTCCTGGCAGAATACTTGTAGGCATTGTTTAACTTTCCTACATTGTCCTTTTTCCCCTCAGTTTCAAGACTGTAACTTTCCTTTAGGTTTTGTCTATCCTTTTCCCTTTTCCAACACCAGCACCCTCTTTTTCTAATTGCGCACAACAATTTGCATCATCTGGTTTCAAAATTCCCCAGGACTGTAATTGAAATGTAGACAGAAGAATGTTTGCATGTACACCACTAGAGTTTCACATAAAAAGGATTTGAATTTTAGAAGGATTATTTTATCCAGGTATCTATAATTTTCTTTGACTCAGTTGAATTACAAAAAGATAAAATCACAAATATTTATATACAAAATTACATCAGCAAATTATCAAGAAGATATAGCTTTAATTTCAAAATGTTTTTTTTCAATTTTCTTTAACATTTCTGAAGAAATCACTGTATTTTTGCCATATACTTAGAGCTAGCTCTAGAAATTTACAGGGTGAGTATAAAGGAAATTTAGTTCAAGTTCTCAGGAGTGAAAAAAGTAGCCTTTGCATGTGAAGATCCAGTACCATTATCAAGACAAAACTTTCAGAAGCACTAAGTTATTCATTTTTATTTGGAAAATATTATGGGCCTAACAGCTGAACAAATAAAACAGCACGTTAAAATTGTAGTTATCAGTATCTAAAAGCATAAAAATTGTTTTTAAATTGTTATGAGAGCTTTTTACCTTATTTTACAGACTGGTAATGTTCCAATAAGTGTCATTCAGATTTACAAAATGTGGCAAATATAAGCAGCAAGATACTTAACTGAGAGCAGAGACTCTTATTCTAATTTCTTATACAATCAGATGCCATAAGGTATTTAACAGAAGTTTTCTGCTTCTATTTTCTCATTTGAAATGTGGGGGTGGTATCTTTTCAGAAAGTTTGAATTGAGGAAAAGAAAGTGGACTAGATCTCTCTCTCTTCCCCATGGGCATATTCTACCCATGCTCCAGCATTTAGCACCACCAAATTTTTAGGAATGATTTCTTGAAAGAATTAATGGAGGCTGAGTCAGAGAGTGGAAAGAAATCGGGGGGAGAAGAAAGAGGAAAAAGGAAGTTTGATTTCAACAAACCAAATCAGAGCCTATTTTACTTCTTTTTTCATGTTCAGCCGAAGTGGGTCACGAGAGAGTCCTAAACAATTTTTTTGTTTTCTCGATGTTTTGCTGATTCATAAGATTTGTCCTCATACTTTTCTTCCTATAACCATTTTTTTCCATGAAAAAAAAGAGGTCGTGACTACTTTCATTTATTATACAGGGGAACACACAAAATAATACAAAGCCTTTGAACTTGCCTGAGAATTGCGGATACCTTCTCTTCAGGCTGACATTGCTGAAATACTTATTAAATTTTTACTCAATATTTGGTGGAGAGGCTAAGTTCTCAAACCAGTTGGAGCTCAAGTGACATTGCTTAGTCTTTCCTCTAGAAATCTGAGTTCAGAAATGAGATGTGAACTCAGAGAAAGGAAAGTTAACCATACCAGCTGTCACTGTGAGGCTATTTAGTGTATCTCTGATTGCAGAGCTTGGGAAATGGGGCTTCAAAGTATTCCTTCCAATGACAGATAGAACTTTTCCTGGGAGGAGTTCTTGGAAATACACTTTACTCCTCTATGATACATGTCTAATATTGTTTTTTTTTACATGGGCAGACACCGGGAATCGAACCCTGGTCCTTTGGCATGGCAGGCAAGCATTCTTGCCTGCTGAGCCACCGTGGCCCATCCTCTAATATTGTTTAATGCCTCTTATAGACTAACTTCTGTCCTGTTCCTTGTCAGGCTTGGCAAGGCAATATCTTAGACCCTATGTAAGACACCCTTGGTTACTTGGTCTTCTTCAAGTGAAGGAGTGAAGCTATACATTGAGCTTTGAGTTCCTGATTTGGTAAAGATTTTCAAACTTGGGTTGGTGAATTCCCAACATTTGTTACATTGTATCTTCTGGCACTGTGGGCTTTAAAATGGTATATGTCTGACTGCAAATTGTATTTATCGCTTGTTTCATTAGATTATGCCTTTGAAGAAGGCTATTGTGCTGGTCTGAATCTGTGGTGGACCCCAGAAAAGTCATGCCCTTTGATCCTCATTCAATAATGCTGGGTGGGATCATTTGGATTGTTCCATGAAGATGTGACCTACCCAATTATGGGTGGTAACTTTTGATTAGATGATTTTCATGGAGGTGTGTCTCCACCCACTGAAGGTGGAGTTGCTTACTAGAATCCTTTAAAAGAGGAAACATTTGGGAGAGAGTCCTTTTTGGTAGAGCCACATGAAAGCCAACAGACACGGCCACGTTCGCCATGTGCCCTTCCAGCTGAGAGAGAAATGTTGAACGTCGTCGGCCTTCTTGAACCAAGATAACTTTCCCCGGATGCTTTAAACTGGACATTTCTATAGACTTGTTTTGATTGGGACATTTTCTTGGCCATAGAACTGTAAACTAGCAACTCATTAAATTCCCCTTTTTAAAAGCCATTCTGTTTCTGGTATATTGCATTCTGGCAGCTAGCAAACTAGAACAGCTATGCTGAGAAGAAGAGAGGTTATTTATAAAGAAAGCTGGAATATAAAAGGAACTTAGTAAATGGTAACTAATATTTACTTCAATATTTCCAGTACCTAGTACAGTATGGGAATGGGGGAAAATTGATGAAATATTTGATAAATGGAAGAATGTAAAATAGCTTCATGGCACGATCTAAACTCTAACTCTGGGTTTCTAATGCTTCTTATTGATAGAAGCTAGAACCTCTGGCCTAAGGTAGGCAAGAGAGCTGGACCTGGGACCCCTGCACAAATTGAGTCCTCCTTAGTTAGAGACTTTGATGGTGTTTTGCTTATCTTCTTCTTCTTCTTCTTCTTCTTCTTCTTCTTCTTATTATTATTATTATTAATGATAAGGGATTTTGATGTTTTTTGTTTATTTTGGCCTGGTATCTCAAGATTCAGAGGTTTGGGCTGACTTTGATTAAGGAGTGAGAGAGTAGATTCTGTTCTGAAAGAGTACAAGCCAGAGCCTAAAGATAAAGCCAAGAAAAGACTTTTTAACTCTGTATCTATATGTGATAAGGAAGCTTTAGAGATAAGCTATCCCATTTTACATAATTCCTTCTTTTGTACTGGAAATCCTTTCATTTCTCTCTTTTTACCAATAACTCAAAAGGGCACAGATATTCAATGGTTAAGGATTCTTATCCCCTAACAAAACAAAAGCAGTGTTTCCTAAAAGAAATGTTTTAATGCTGTCATATTTTTACACAAGCAGCTTCCAATAATTTCCAGTTAAGTAAAAAGCAAATATCAGGTCACTGCAAAAACATAGCTGCCAGAATGCTTCTAGAACAACTAAGCAATAAAGCATAAGTAAATACCTTGCCTTGCCCAAAGCCAGTCATCTGAGGGAAACTTGAATGAGCGAAAGATGCAGAAGCAACAGGGATAGGCAGGGATCTGCATGGGTCACTGCATTTCTCACTGAGATTGCCTTAGCTGCAGAATATTTTCAGGGTGCACTAATTCACTGAAAACCTTTGATGAATGTAAACTCTGTGTCAAAATCTCATCAAGATACCACCAGTGAGAATCAGCACAACAGAATTTGAAGACTAGCAGCATAGTAACAAGGCTGAGTTATAAAACTAGGCGTTTGGTACTATGTGACTTTAAGGACAAAGTGCTGAATGATTGCGATAGGCATATTGATCACTGATTTACAAATCTTAGGAAGCTATAGATAAAGGAGATGCCATTGAAATACCTGCATAGGAACAAGGCTGATTCTTAAATGTAGTTTGGAATCATTCTTTTCACTTTATAGTCATTAGAACATCATAGATTCTGGCATCAAAGCGACAACAGTTTGAGTTCCACATCGTAGTTGCAATATAACTTTGGACAAATTACTTAACTCTGAGTCTCAGTTTCCTGATTTGTAAGTGAAAGCAACCACACTCTATGTCTTAAGGTGACTTTAATGACTGGAAAGGTAATTCATCTAAAAGGCTTAGGGCAATGTTGGATACAATAATCACTGAATAATGTTAGCTATCGCAAGTGTGTTCTTTTCACATTATTCCCAGTTACTGCTAAAATGGTCCTTTTTCCTTTCATGGATAACTACATCAATTCCAGGATGTCTCATGTAAATAGACAGAACTGCAAGAGATACTATGCCATTATGACACACATGTCTCAATTAGAAAAGCATGAGAAAATATATCATTTATTGAGAAAGTAATTCATGGTAGACAGTGTTGTGCTTTATTTGCATTAGGTTCATCCTCACAACATAGCCATTATTTTTCCTTTTTAAAAATGATGAAAAAGAGGAATTTTCTGAAGGTCTCACAACTAGAAGGTGGCAAAGCCAGACTTCAACCCAAAATCTCTCAGATTCTAATCTCAAGGCTGTCTGTTTCCAGTAGCATCTCCCTCTTCAAAATAATAGATCTCCTCTCTCTCCTGCATTTGTTAGCATGCTCTGTAGTCAATTCTTGAAAATGTACAGAATAACAAATAAGCTTTCTTTTTCTTTTGAGGCTTTTCAAAAACGAACTTAACTTATTCTAAACATGGTCCTGTACCTCCAGCACTATGGCAAACTGGGGTGCTCAGAAAAACCTCTTTCTATAAACAGGTAAATATTGGATAAAGTACACCAAAAATGTTTTAAAGTAGAAGGCTAAATTTAATAGAAAGACAAATTATTGTGAAAGAGAAAATTAGTAAATGAAAAAAATAGAACTTAAGAAATTACTCAGAATGTAGCTCAGAGAAGGAGGTAAAGATAAAAGAAGTTAATATATGGAGGGTGTTTTAGTTTGTGAATGTGACTAGAATGCAATATACTAGAAATGGGTTGGCTTTTATAAAGAGGATTTATTAAGCTACAAGTTTACAGTTCTAAGGCCATAAAAAATGTCCAAACTAAGGGATCCAGAGAAAGATACCTTGACTTAAGAAAGGGCTGATGTCTGTCACATGGAAAGGCACATGGCTAGAATCTGATGGGCCTTGTTCCTGGTTCTGTTGCTTTGGCTTCTGTGCTGGTTTGAAAGGATGTATGCCCCCTAGAAAAGTCATGTTTTAATTAAAACATCATTTCATAAAGGTAGAATAATCTCTATTCAATACTGTATGTTTGAAACTGTAATCAGATCATCTCCCTGGATGATGTGATTTAGTCAAGAATAGTTGTTAAACTGGATTAGGGGACGACATGTCTCCACCCATTTGGGTGGGTCTTGATTGGTTTATTGGAGTCCTATAAAAGAGGAAATATTTTGGAGAATAAGAGATTCAGAGAGAACAGCACCATGAAGCAGAGTCCACCAGCCAGCAACCTTTTGAGATGAAGAAGGAAAACGCCTCCCGGGGAGCTTCGTGAAACAGGAAGCCAGGAGACAAAGCTAGTAGATGACGCCATATTCACCATGTGCCCTTCCAGCTGAGAGAGAAGTCCTGACTGTGTTCGCCATGTGCCTTCTCACTTGAGGGAGAAACCCTGAACTTAATCAGCCTTCTTGAACCAAGGTATCTTTCCCTGGATGATTTTGACTGGACATTTCTATAGACTTGTTTTAATTGGACATTCTCTGGGCCTTAGAACTGTAAACTAGCAACTCATTATATTCCCCTTGTTAAAAACCATTCCGTTTCTGGTATATTGCATTCCAGCAGCTAGCAAACTAGAACAGCTTCTGATTCCAGTGGCTTCCTCTCCAAGCATCTATGGGTCCATATTTAGCTGCTCCAGGGCAAAACTCTGGGTTTCATCTCTAACTTAACATTTCTGGAGATTTCTTCTCTTCAGGTCTGGCTATTTCTGTGAGTCCTTACTTAGCACCCAGGCTATTTCTGTCTTGATCTCCAAGTGTCTGCATCTATGGCAGCTCTGAGCTTTCTCCAAAATGTTTCCCCTTCTAAAGACTCCAGTAAACTAATTAAGACCACCTTGAGTACAGTAATATCATTATCCAAAAGTCCAACCCACAACTGGGTGTGTCATATCTACATGAGAACAATCCAAAATTTCCACGCTAAACAAAAGGTCTGCCCCCACAAGATTGTATTAGGAAAAAGAACATGGCTTCTCTGAGGTATATAGCAATTTCAAATGAGCACGGAGGGTATGGTATGAAGCTATAATACAGGTAACATAGTGTTTCTCTAAAAAGAGAAACAGAATAAGGTAGGGAGAGGAAATGTACAAAATGAAGGTGAATGAAAATTATTCATAAATGAAGAAAGACAAGTGTCCCCAAATTAAAGAACTGTAATGAGTATACTGGTTACAGAACAAACTCACACTTAGATACTGCATTAAAAATAAAACAAGTTTCTGAATACAAGAAACAAAGCCCTTAAAGTCACTCCCCCTAAATAAAACTAGGACAGCAGTGCTATAGTCAACACAATAAACTAGAGAAGACAGAATACTTTTAATGTTTTGAGAGAAAATACCTTTCAACCTAGACTTCTAAAACTGGTTGGACTCTCAATCAGGAATGAAAACAAATTTGATATTTTCAGTTAAAAGTGTAGAGAATTTGCCACTCACAGCTTTCCCTGAGAGAACTACAAATGGAAGAACTTCAATAAAATGGAAATTAACTCAAAAGAAAATAGTGCAGTGTAAAATGCAATAATGAATGAATAAATTAGCAAATATATTGGCTATAAAATCATTGATAATAATGCATGATTTTAATGGCTTAAATTCACGTTGGAATAAAATCTAGATATGGAAGGGATGATTGGATTTCAAAGATTCTAAGATATTTGGGGGAGGACAATAGAGGTATTCATTAAATTTAGACATGATTAAGACAAATACTCATTAAGATGTGTTAAACCTCAAATTTAAGACTATCACTAAAAGAATAAAAACAGAATATATATCTTCAAATTAATGAGGGAATAAAAGAACACAACGAATACTTGATGAATAAAGTATAAAGGGAAAAGATTAAATAGAAACAAAGAAAAAGCATGGTAGAGGAGGAAAAACAAAAGACTGAGTGAGGTAATATATCCAAATACATTAATAGTCTCAAAAATGTAGGTGGATGAAATTTCCACATATAAATAGAAAGATTTTCCAATGGATTTTTAAAAGAAACTTTAATCTGTATAAAAGAGACAATAACTAAATATAAAGTTGAAACTAAATACATATAAAAAGACACCTCAGGTAATACCAACCTAAATATATATATGTATATATATATATATATTATGTACCAATATTAAAATAAAAATTGATTGTAATCAAAATACATTATTTTATATAATTGGATTATTTTTAGCATGTAACTTCCAAAATAATGGGGATTGTTTTTTCCTATGTATGAATTAATATATCCTAAGTGTTTAGAATAGTACCTGGTATATAGTAAGTGCTCAAAGATGTTTGTTGAGTGAATGCTGAATGAATACTATTTGCAAAAATATATTAGGGCAATTGCACAATTCTGAATCTTTATGTAATTAATGATTAGTCACAAAAGATAGTGGCATCCCTTGTGTTATATAGGCATGATACAAATATAAAACTAAAAACAAGAGAAATAAACTAAAAAGACAAATGATTTGTAAGAAACTATGAACTCTGTAAGGAAAATGTGAATTCCATAAAGAAACCCTCACTACCATCTGCCAGCCTGAGCCACCTGTTTGAGCTAGACAATGTGATTGCTAAATTACAAGCACTGTGACTCATACCAATAACACGGCTGTGTAATATAATGCTTGCATTCTTGTCTGCTTATTTAATAATAGCATGAGGTGCATAGATAAATCAGTCATCTTGTTTAGCTGCGTCCCTGATGCTAAAAGGACAAGGTGATCTTCAAGTTCTGCTTTCAGTGTGATTATGTTGCTGTCTCCTCTGCATTCTTCAATAGCATCTGGTGAGCATGCAGTGTGAATTGTTAATTCACCTCTAGCTGTAAAATTAATCCAGGTTCAGCAGACAGTGTAGGCACAGCTGGTAAATAATATGAGATACCACAACTCTTCAGTTGAATATACTTCAACAGGATGCCTCACGTTTTTTTCCCTCATCCTCTTATCTTCTTTAGTAATGCAGCAAAATTTGCCAAGGATTTCTAGACAGAAAGGTAGGGAAATGGTGGCAGGGAGGGGGGTGTGCGGTCTAAGGGGATGGAGGAATTCCAAATCCAAAAGAAATAGAACGACTCTGAAAAAACTTCTTGACGAGCCTGGAAACACAGGACCTGTAAAAGCTATGCTCACAGGAAACACACGCTTTATAACTTTTGCTGTCCCTTTCTTCCATATGGGGTAGAGTAACACCACCACCGTCATGATCACTCTCAGTACCAGTTTTATCTATGTTTGCTTTGTGAAGGAACTATCTTGGCTACTGGGACTTAAGGAATAAAAATGGATTTTTAAAACGAGCTTATGTTACCATATCATGTATGAAATATATGTATATTAGTGATATATTAAATTCTATTCTAATTTCCATTCAAAGAGTTGAAGATTTACAGTGACTGGGAGATGGGAGAGACAGATTTGAATTATTAAGCATCTTGCTGCACCACATTGTATTTTAAGGTGAAAAATTTTTTGAATATATATCAATTATTTTATTTAAAAACTAGTTAAAATATAATGGAAAAATATGCATTTATTTAAGCAACAAAAATATAAAATTCCTAGGAACTATATAGATGCAGAAAATCACAAAAGTTCTCCAGTGGCCCTAAGAGGAAAAATTATTATGAAGTTTATCTAAGATTTGCAAACTCACAATCCATAGGTAGAATCCAGCCTTAATTCACTCGTGTAGGTCCCCAGTGAGTGCATTAAAAGTGCCTTATTGCTAATTTTTTCTCCCAGTGCATTTCATGCATTCCTGTTATATACCTAGTCCCTATAAGAATTTGAGTTTATAATCCATGAAGGATGAAAAATAAAAACATAATCAAGAAATAAATTTTAAAAGAAAGCAAACTTGGAGGTAGGGGGAATAGGATCATGGTTAACACTAATATCAAATATTGGTATATGAATAATTTAAGTATTACTAAGGCTGGAACAAAACAATAAAATAGAATATTGTGATTAAGACTCTGGTGCATTCTAGAATTTAGAATAAAAATGTGTAGGTACCATCATTATCCCCAGCAAGTGTAGAGTTTAAGACTGTGCTTTATCCATAGTTGGGTAAAGAACTGTTTTGAAAGTGTCCTGCTTTATTTGTATTTTGGCATTGCATAAACTGGAATCTTTTGCCCAGGGGACTCCTACTTAAACTATTGGTCTGGGCTTTGAATTCACAATAACCTTTGGTTCTTTTGCTGTTCCATTAAAAACAAAGCCTTTTATTTCTTTAATGGCTTAATTTTCCACCTGAGAGTCAATTACACACTAATATACTTGTTAAAGTAAATCATTTGAACACATTTCTGGTAGCATTCAGAAGGTTAAAAAGAAAGGACCACTAGATGATGTAAGAATGAGAAAGAACAAATAAGAAATATGCAGTTGCTGATATTGATATAACATGGCAGGAAAATAAAAACAAATCAAACTATGCAGTATGTCCCAACAGAAAACCATTTCATTCCATTATTTCAGACAACATCCAGACTGTCTGTAAAAGAGTTTAGTGGTTAATTTACCTTGGAAATATTGAAATGAACTTTGTGATCTTTCAAGACAGAGAATATTTGGTTTGATAGTGAGATTAAAATTAAGCCCTTTTATCAAGAAGGAGGGACACATTTTCTATCACATATTTACGTGCTTTTTTTTTTTGCAAATAACTGGTCCATGTGAGGATGTCTTAATTCATCAGAAACTCCATTTTTAGAACACATTCACTGACATAAAAATAGATCAGAAACAAAGCCTCATGGACAGGAAAACAAGGGCAATTTAATTTTTTTTAAAATTGTATTAGCTAAATTGGGAGTTTATAGAACAATCATGCATAAAATACAGGATTCCCATATATCACCTAACTAACAACAACTTGTAGTGGTGAGGGACATTTGTTATATTGATGATAGAATACTTTAAAAATTTTACTATTAATTAAAGTTCAACTTGGGCTGCTTGTTTGTATAGCATAGTTCCATGGATTTTTTAAAAAAATTTATTCTGTTACCATATATACAATCTAATATTTCTCCTTTTAGTCATATTCAGATATATATTTCCATGCTGTTAATTGCATTCACAATGTTGTGTTACATACAGCCTCATCATCCATTACCTAAGCATTTCCATCATTCCAAATAAGAACTTTGTCTCTACATTTTAAGCCTCAATTCCCCAAACCCTATCCCCATGCTGTTCCCTGTATTTTAGATTCTGACTCTTAAGTTTGATTATTCTAATTATTTCAAATCAGGGACATCATCCAATATTTGTCTCTCTGTGTCTGGCTTATTTCACTTAACATGATGTCTTCAAGGACCACCCATGTTGTTGCATGTATGAGGATTTCATTCTTTCTTATGGTTGAATAATATTCCATCATATATATACCACATTTTATTTATCCATTCATCAATTGATGGACATTCGGGTTGCTTCCATCTTTTGACAATTGTGAATAATGCTGCTATGAACATCAGTGGGCAAGTATCTATTTGAATCCCTGCTTTCAATTCTTTGGGGTTCACACCTAGTAGCGGGATTACCAGGTCATGTGGTAGTTCTATACTGAGCTTTCTGAGGAACCACCAAATTGTCTTCCACAGTGGCTACACCATTTTACAATAGTCACTAGCAATAAATTAGCAATTTTTAATTGAACAATTTAATATATATATTAAAATATATCAGGAAATTTCCTGATAGCAAAGGAATTTTCAGATGTGTGGCTCTGTAGTTTTCTTAACGACAGACTTTCTTAAGAAGTCTGGAAAGCCATATCCATTTATTATGATAAAGTTACAGAAGCAACAAAAATACTCAACTCACTTCTGTGAAACAAATGCCCAAATATTTTAATTAAAACCAAAACTGCCTACAGATTCTTGGAGCACAGCACATATCATTACAAAGAGCATGTGTCTATTTTGATTTAAGAAGGCACTTACTGGTTTTTCTAATATGGAAAATCAATTCTAGAGCTGAATCTTGAGTAGAGTAGAGAATCTTGAGTAGATTAGAGAAGGAATCCTCAAAAAATGAGATTGCAGAGGCTGTTGTGGATTAGGTTCTCTGAAAACAGATACTGAGACAGACTTTGGGTGCAAAATATTTATTGGGGATCAAAATCTGTGAAAAGACACATCTTAAGGAAGTAAGATTAGTCAGGAGAAGTCGAATGGTGATGCTGGCCAAAAAAGTCTTAGGCAGAAACTGCAGAATGGGTATTATCTGTCAAAGTTGTCTTGCAATGGACAGATGTGGCCAAGGCTTTATATCCCCACCATCTTCCCTGTCAGGTGCAGGAAAGGAAAGAGGTAAAGGTTGCTCTCTACAGCTGAGGTAAATCCTTAAGGACCTGGAGGCTGCAAGCTGTCTCCTGACAGCTTCTGCCAAAGCTGGGCAGCAAGGTCTTCCCTGAAGTCAAATCTGGACAGCATATTCCCATGTTTATCAGAAAGGCCTACAAAGAAAGTGACCCTTTCAGATATTCTCATGTCATGCATTGTCAAAACATCAGGACAGTGATTCCTTGCAAGCCAATTTAAGTGTTTGTTTTTTAAAAAACTATAATTTATTTAGCTGATCCTTTCCTTCCTCCTTACTAACCCAAAAGACTTGTACTCCTTAGCATGCTTAAAAATCATTTTAGTTATTTGTTGAAAATAAAAATTAACAGCTATTATCCACATGGATTCTGATTCAAGAAAGCAGTGATGGAGTTCAGGAATTAGCATTTTTGCCCACTGGGCAATTGTGATGCAGGTAATGTGGTCCTGGTACCACATTTTGAGAAAAACATCCCTGAAGCTTGAGTAAACTGCTGCACAAAAGCTTTGTCCTTTGGTCTGAAAGAAGGAGCAGTATCTGAGGATGGACAGAAAGTAGCAGAAGGAGAACACAAAGTGTAAGTACAGAAAACAACAATTAGGAGGCCAGCATTAGTGTAGAAACAGGCTTCAAGGACAAATATGAGAAAACATGTCCTTTGTCAAATGCACATGAGGTACATGATCTTTGGGGGAAGAGGAGCAGATACTTCTAAAACACAAATATGAGGGCCAAATGATGTATTTAGAACATCTGGAAATGGGAATTGCATTTAAAGACAGAAGATAGCTCAGGGCTACCCACATCTCTCTGGCAGATTTACCAAGCCTCTGATTTCCCACTAATAATTTTTCAGTCCAATAAAGTCTATTTAAACCTATGTTTTACATAGCTTATAACCAATTCTTATAAATCTTCTGCTGGCATACCTAAATGTAGAATAGCACACTGGAACCAAGAGAAAGTTTTGAGGACTACTTGTTATACTTCTTTTAGTGATTTTTAAAAAATATTAATTATTAGAAAGACAATTCTGAATTATCAAGGATGAGAGCTCTTCATTTATTCCCTGTGAATAAAGTTGACACATTTATGTAGAGCTCTAAATGAATGGGTGAATTGAAGTCACCTGGGACTAAGCAAAAGAAAATGTAGATTCATGAATAACAAGAAATAAAAACTTTTTTCAAATTTAGCAAAAGTCTACATGCATTTTATATAACACTGCAAACAAAACATTAAAAATGCTTGAAAGAATGTAGAACATTCATTTAAATGAAATATATGTTCTTGCTTTGACTCAAGGATCTGATAACAGGTGTTGTTTCACTAAGTCATACACCAGAATGTTGGAGGAGGGGATTAGAAAGCACCTGTTGACATGATTAAGTTTGATAAGGTCTTGAGTCTTTTGCTAAAATATAAAAGAATACAATTATGATCCTAACAAAAGAAATTATAATAGTTGGCAAAAATGACATGATTTTGAACAGCTCATTCCGTCAAATATTATAGTTGTCTGATCTGTTATCCAGAGACTTCACAACTAAAAACAACTGTATCTGGAAAGCTTGGATTAAATACAGTGACAGCTCTCTTGACAGAGTCCGCTTACTGGTTGCTGGATTAAAAGTCTGTCTGCATTGCTCTCTGTAATGCACAGTGGTGGATTTTCTGGGCATGATGGACCCTCTCTAAGACAGTCACCAACTAGTTATAGGACATACTTCTGCTAGACCAATCCAGCCCTCTTCACTCATCAAGAATAAGTGTTTGCAAAGGAGGTGGCAGAGAGTCTGTAGTAGGTACTCAAACCCATGTTAGAAACTATTTCTTTTCTTCTCCACTCCAAAAAAACAAAGTCAGCCATCAGAAGCTGTTAGAGTAAGGAGAAGGGTTACAAGCTATAATTCTATTCTGGCATTAAAAATGTCATAATTCAATATACAAGAATGCATTAAAAATAAATATATCATATGGTATAGGAAAAATGACACTATAATACAGTATTATGTTACTATATTATGACATTATGAAGAAAAAACAAAACAGAGAACACCTGAAACATAAACTGTGAATTTCACTGGTCTCCCATACGTTTTGAGCTGTGAAGAGAACTTAAATGCCCATCTAAACTCAATGTCCTCACTTGTCAAATGAGAAAACACATCCAGAGAGGTTATTAATATGTACATATATTTCACTTTTTAATTAATATATAAAGTACTTATGTTGACTATGCTATATATTTCTTTCACATCATTCTCAAAACAACTCTAATAGAATTATTTGCATATGAGAATTACTTTCTGCCTTTATTGATGAGCAAAATTAGACTTGCTAAATGTTTTGCAAGCATTAGTTGGAGAGCTTAAAGTCAGTCTGACGTAACCCCCAAACCCCCTTTTTCTGTCTTATGTCAGATTGTATAAAGAGGTCAATAAAGATTTTAATTGAATTTATGGGAGGCAGATGAGCTAGTGATTCTGGTAAAGTACCTTTCATTTAAGAGATGGGATTCCAGTGATAAACTCAATGACTTCAGGGGCCAGTCAGGACTCTTAGCAACGAGAAGGAGCAATGGTTAATGTTGTACATTATAGATTTCTTGAATTCCTTAAAGGTAGTTTAAAATAAAAAAAAGGTATTTTAAAAATAAATAAATAAAAGAATCAAGCCTACTGGAAGAGTTCAATAGTTTCAGGTACTTCAAACCAGCCTTTCCAATACTCCATAAACTAAGAAGAGATATCTAGGTAATGCATAAGAATAACCTCCAGGATAACCTCTCAACACTGTTTGAAATCTCTCAGTCACTGAAACTTTATTTGGTCTAATTTTCTCTTCCTCCTTTTGGTCAAGAAGACTTTCTCAATCCCATGATGTCGGGTCTTGGCTCATCCTGGGATTTCTGTCCCACCTTGCCAGGGAGACTTCTACCCCTGGGTGGGGGCGGGGGGCAGTAAATTCACTTGCTGAGTTGACTTAGAGAAAGAGAGAGAGAGGCCACATTTGAGCAACAAAAGAGGTTCTCTGGGGGGTGACTCTTACACCTAATTTTAAGTAGGCTTAGCCTATCTCTTGCAGGAATAAGTTTCATAGGAATGAAACCTAAGATTGAGGGCTCAGCCTATTGATTTGGTTGTCTCCACTTCTTATGAGAATATCAGAAATTCTCCAAATGGGGGAGTTGAATACTTCCTCCTTTTCTTCCCAGTCACCCACGAGGACTTTGCAAATACTTCTTTATTCATTGCCCAAATTACTCTGGGATATATTGGGGCTCCCCACAAACCCGAACAGACCAACAAAATCTCACACCCTATTCAAGAGTCCATGTACTTACGGTGTTCAACTAAACTGACCATGCAAGTTAAATTAGGTAATGCACTACCCAACATATAAATTTTGCACTAAATAAATATCTCTCTCTTCCAAGTGAAGTCTTGATAGAAAAAAATATATTAATAGTGTGAACCTCAGACACTAAAAATGCTCCTGTATCTATTTCGTTCTTAATATCTATATTCCATTTCTATTTCCAGGAACTATTGTTAAATGGTAAACTGGTTTCCAATTAGTTTAGACATGAAATCAAGTGCTTTCTCTTTTTCTATAGTCACTATGTGAGTAAGATACAAAGCATGTATTAATCTCTTCTATAACCATCCATTTCTTTCTACAGATTTTGTAAAGTTACAGAAGCATTTTACGTGAAGAATTTTCAGTAATTTCATTTAATGAAAACACTTAATTTGGGAAGAGACCCTTTAGAAAGTTTCATTTACATAATTCTGAAATAAATTTCAGAATCAGAGTTTTAACAGCAGCAGAAAAAAACACCATTAGCTAGACACAGCAACTTTGCTCTTAATAGAAATATTAAATTGCTGCTTTCAAAATGAAGCCATATTAAACAACTTTTGTTCCTTTAAGAAAGGATGAAGAAAATTTTTATTTTTAAAGGGAATGTACGCTATTTTCACCTACTTTAAATAACACATGGAAATTAAGAAGAGCCTATCATTAAGTGGATACACAATTATGAGGTGAAATATAATACCAACGAGAATTTACGCAGATCTAGTTTCAAGAGAAGAATATGGAATATCGTTCATAATAAACAGGGAAGGAGGGAAAAACCAGGCCGAGTATCCAGAAAAGAAGATAAAACACTGAGCCAGAGAACAAAATGTTGAACTTAAATAAGAGGGAATGATGAGTTAAAATAAAACCCCAATCAATGTATTTGTTTATATTGCCTTCAATGACAGCTATTGGAAGAGGACAGACAAGTTTCTAAGTGATTAAATGAATTAGAGTAAAATACTCTATATTAATATATTAACAGGTCTTCTGGCTACCCATAGCAAAATGAGGCTTTAGCTTCCATATCCAGAAAAGGACGTTTATTAAAAGTGTCTAGGGCATGTTGCAGACGACAGTGAAAAGCCATCCAAGTAAGCCCTGGGAAAACTAGGAAACTGGAGAAGTCAGAAGGGTTTCAATAGAGAAATTCATTAAGCACTCCTATGGAGGACCATGGAAAAAGAAGTCTATATCTCTTTATCCCTCAGAACCAAGTTGTACAGTTGGATTAGGTGTCCATCCTTGGAACACGCGTTGTGGCCAGAGAACTGTCATGTGGAACAGATGAGGCAACTGGTGTCCACTCTTATTTAAGAGGGAAAATTCTTAGTATAGACTAAGATTGTTTTTTTTAAACTTTTTTATTTTTTTAATTAATTAAAATTTTTTTTAAATACCAAAAAGCACCAAACGCAAACATTCTTAACTTTTGATCATTTTGTTTTACATATATAATCAGTAATTCACATCACCACACAACTGCACACTCATCATCATAATCATTTCCCAGAACATCCACATCTATTCATAAAAATAAATAAAAAGAAAACAGAAAAAAAGTCATACATACTACATCTCAACCGACCACCAGCACCCCAACCCAAATTTACTTTAACAATTGTTCCCCCCACTATCCACTCCTATTCCATATGCTTTCCTCGTCTGTTGACAAGGCAGATAAAAGGAGCATCAGACACAAGGCCCCCATAATCACACAGTCACACTGTGACAGCCACATCACCATACAATCATCTTCAAGAAACATAGCCACTGGAACACATCCCCACATTCTCATGCATTTCCCTCCAGCCTCTCCACTACATCTTGACTAACAAGGTGATATCTATTTAATGCATAAGAATAACCTCCAGGATAACCCCTCAACTCTGTCCGGAATCCCCCAGCCACCAATACTCCACCTTGTCTCACCTAGCTCCTCCCCCCGCCCTGGTCGAGAAGTTTCTCCTAATACCCCGATGCTGAGCCCCAGCCCACCCCAGGACCTCCGTCCCAGCCACCAGGAAGGTCCACACCCCTGGGAGCCATGTCCCACATAGACAGGGGGAGGATGGTGAGTTTGTCCTGTGTGAGAGGCCACATCTAAGCAACAAAAGAGGCCCCCTTGGGGGCGACGCTTAGGCCTAATTTTAAGTAGGCTTGACCTATCTTTTGTGGGGTTAAGTTTCATATGAACAAACCCCAAGACTGGGGGCTCAACCTATAGCTTTGGTTGTCCACACTGCTTGTGGGAATATCAAGAATTCAACTTGGGGGAGTTGAATTTCCCCCCTTTCTTACCATTCCCTGAAGGGGACTTTGCAAATACTTTTTTATACACTTCAAATCACTCTGGGATTTATTGGGTCATCACTCTGGACAAACCAACAAAATCTCATGTCCTACTCAAGATTCCATGTACTTATGGTTAGACAAGGTTTTGAGCTGGTGTTTATCATACAGTGGATGTAGTTATCACATACACACAGACACAAAATTGACACCTAGTCATCACATTGAATTTTCTGACTCAAGAAGTATCTAACTAATTCTCTGCCATGCTATAAGATAGAGAAAAATGATTATGCAAACATTGTAGCAAACTAACTTCTTGGGGAATTACTGTAAAAATGTAGGGACATGGAGGTTATATCACTTCACTTCACATCTTTGCTCAAGGGCAAGCATCCAGTAAAAACAAAACAAATGAAAAACAGCTTTAAAAATGGTAAAGGAAGCTCACGGTGCCCTTGTAGGTCCCTCAGCCCCACCACAGCAAAGTGGGAAGGTGGCCTGCACTGTGGTGTCTGGTCCTGTTCCAGAAGGAACTGAGTAGCCCCCAAATGTATAATTGGGTTCTAACAGTCTTTAATTGTTAGTTGGGAAGTAAAATGGTGCAGCCCCTGTGGAAAAGTTTAGCAGTTCCTCAGAAAAATAAGGAAAGAAGTACCAAACGACCTGGCAATTCTACGTCTAGGTAAATACACAAAAGAATGAAAGCAGGGTCTCGAATACATATTTACACACCAATGGTTATAGCAGCATTATTCACAATTGCCAAAAGATGGAAGCAATCCAAGAGTCCATCCACAGACGAATGGATAAACAAAATGTGTTGTCTATATACAATGGACTATTTCTTGGCCATAAAAAAGAATGAAGCTTGATATATGCAACTACTTGATGAACCATGAAGACATTGTTTTTAGTTAAATAAGCCAGAGATAGAAGGAAAAATATTTTATGACTTCACTAATATGAAACAATCAGAATAAGAAAATTCATAGAATCAGAAACTAGAATACAATTTACAGAGCCTGTGCAGAGAATAGGGAATGGGGAATTGGTGCTTAATTGATACAGATTTTCTGTTTGGAGTGATAAAAAAGCTTTGCTAATGGGTGATGGTGACAATAACACAACATTGTGAATATAATTAACACCACTGAATTATATATGTGAATATGGTTAAAAGGGGGAAATTTTAGGTTGTCTATATGTTAGTAGAATTAAAATTAAAAAAATAATGATAAAATATGACTTTACCTCACAAACAGTGACCCTTTGTGTAAACAATGGACTATAGACAGTATAATTATAATAATGGTATTTTCATTATTTGTAACAAAAGTAGCAATGCAAAGTGTTAATAATAGAGAAAACAATGTGTGAAGGGATATATGTGGCAGTTTAGTATTTTCTGCATGATTTTTATGCATTTCTACATCTCTAATAAAAAGTATACGCAGCATGATAGCAATGGTAGATATTTAAAACACGTAACAATGCTACATACTGCTTTACATTGCATATTCATGTGGTAAAACTTTAATGACACACATGAAAGTGATTAATACCCAAACCAGCAAGTACCTCTGAGGGAAAGGAAGTAGAATGAAATCCAGCATGAATGTATAGCAGCTGAGAATAGTTTGCATCTATGCTATTTATTCAGATTGTGTTAATGTTCAGCATAGTGTTATACATTCATGTATGTTAGAAATATTTCATACAAAAAGGAAATAAAGTCATTGACTAAGTAGCTCTTTTCCAAATGACCCAATATAAAAAGATAAGCATTAAAGTAAGTCCTATATTAATTTTAGACATGAAAATTATTAATAAAATAAAACTATAATACCAGATAAAGGTCCAACTTTCCATAAGAATTTGAAAAATACAAAGACTGCCATAGAAAAATGGGAAAGATAAATGATTTGATAATTCACAGAACTCTAGATGACTTTCTCGATATGAATACTTCTACATAATATTTTCTATATATTTAAATTATTATGTGCATATCTATATATTGATAGCTACATCAAGTTAGAAAGAAACTATAAGAAGTGGTTTCACAGAAATTGTTTTTTATGTTATTTTAATTCCTAATTTGCTAAAAAATCTTTTACAATTATTTTTAATTTTTATCAAAATTATATGCGCATGGTTTAAAGAAGTTACATAATCACAGATAATTGCTATAAAAAACATAACATACTCTCATTTCTACTTACTTTTCGTCCTTCTCAGAAGCAACCATGCTCAGATGTTTCACATGATTCTATTGGCATTTATATGTAAATATCTCCTGAATATGCTTTATTGCTGCTGCTTTATTTTTATTTTTATTTTTTTCAGGTACAGACACTATGTAGTGACCTTCTATTTTGAATAATACAAATTTAGTTCTTTCAACACCCCCTTTACATGCCTCGCACCCTTCCATGCATAAAACACCCTGTCACATCATGCTATCACCATTTTATATTATGGATTGGATCCGTATCCAGTGTTTACATATTCTAATTGCTCTCCTCATGAAAATTTGGTGCTTTTTCATTTTAGCTTAGTATGGTAAGGTTTTTTTATATTTCTATCTTTCACTTTGGTTGTTTGTCCTACCATTGATTTCTTAGTTTACGACTCAATAACACACTAAACCTTTCCCAACCCCCACTTCCGCCTGCTCAGGTATACAATCTTTCTTAATTCATTTGAAACTATGAGGAACTGAAATTTATTTTGTTGAAGAAATCCCTCCCTGATATATCTTATCCTGCTCCAAATTGCTTTGATGCTTTCTAGAGTATCATTTGAAATCTGTGATTCCCTCCTTTTCTTTTCTAGTTTTGATCCTCTGTTTCTGGATCCCTTGTCTTCCGTTTTCTTGGTTTATTCTCTATATTTAGTAGAGAACATCTTCTAGTACTTTTTGAAAATGAGCTCATGGGAGATAACTGTCTTTTATTTGCTCTCACAAATAACTGGCCACAGCCTACCAGGTTGTAATCTGTTGGTCACTTCAAAAGCCTAAACACTTTTTTCTATTGTTTTCTGAGCTTCCAGTATTTCTATTGTGACTACTTTCATTTAATATTAATATTCTCTCTGAAATCTTGAAAATATCCCTGTTATTCCTAGGTTACTGACTTTTTATCAATGTTCCTTAATGTGGATTCATTTCTACCCATAGAGCTGGGAATGTGATAGGTCTATTCAATCTAGAAAAATATGCCCTTTCATTCTTGGACATTTTCATGAAATCTTTTCCTTGATAATTTCCAATTCTATATTTTCTGTTTTCTACTTCTAGCATAACAATTTTTTAAGATATGGGATATTGGTTCTATTTTTTCTTTCTCTAATTTCCATCTCTGAATTTTTGCTTTTCATTCTAGAACATTTCTCAACTTTGTCTGCTAAATCTTACGTTGTATTTTTTTACTTATACTATCATATTTTAGTTTCTGACATTTGAAAAAAAAATCCTTGATCTTGTTCCAAGGATACAAACCTTTTTTCTCATATCCTAGAGGATATTAATCATAGTTATTTTGAAGTGTTCATTTGTTGCATAGCCATTTTTTCCTCATCCATTATAGTTTCTCTTTATTTTATTTTCTCTTTGTTATGAGATGCTTTATTTAAATATATAATAACCCCTGGGTTTTTGCTGATAATTAAGAGTGGATCTTGTTGACCCCAGTGTTAACCATAATCTGGCTGATCTGGGTCTTTTTAAAAAATCATTGCTGCCATTTTCTTTGGATCTTTTCTCTTGAGTGGAACAGATTCCCCAGAGAAGATTCTTCCATTTTCCTGTGTGAATGGTATTTGACATCCATTATTATTATTATTATTATTATTATTATTATTATTATTATTATTATTATTATTTGGCATGGGCAGGCTCCAAGAATCAAACCTGGGCCCCTGGCATAGCAGGCAAGAACTCTGCCACTGAGTCACCATTGCCCCTGGCACCATTAGGTTGTTTACTTCCCTAGTATGTTCATGTCCCTCACAAAAAGCATGTTCAGGTTCCAACCCCTGGTGCTGTGGGTGGGAATCAATTTGAAAATAGGACCTTAGAAGATACTATTAGTTAAGGTATATCCAAATGACCTTCGAAGATACTATTAGTTAAGGTATATCCAAACCGAATGATGATGGGCCATAATTCAAAATTAACGAAGTCTTTATAAGCAAAGAAATTGGACATATAAAGAGAAGCCATAGGGAGCATTTGGAAGCTGGAAGTCAACGGAACCCAGAAGAGAAAGGAAAAGATGCCACCATGTGTATTTTCATGTCACGGAAAATCCACAAGACCCCAAAGATTGCCAGCAAGCCAGAAGATACTGACTCTAGGAAGAAGAAAGCCTTCTATCTTCCGGAATCATGAACCAATATATTCCTGTTGTTAAGTCAATCCATAGCATAACACTGTATACTGTTTGTTTTAACATGTAGAAAACTAAAACAATTTTTGGGACTGGAAGTGGGATGTTGCTATTATAAACACCTATAAATGTGGTAATGGGTAATGGGTAGAGGCTGGAAGAATTGTGAGGTATTTGAGAGTAAAAGCCTAGGTTGGCTTGAAGAGACTGTTGGTAGAAAAATGGATGCTAAAAGTATGTCTGATGAGGATGTAGAAGGAAATAAAAGTGTTACTGGAAACTCAAGAAAAAAATTATCCTTCTTATAAAGTAGCAGGGAACTTGGTGCACATGGGTCCTAATATCAGATGGATGGCAGAACTTAAAAGGAATGGACTTGAATACTTAGCTGAAGACATTTCCAATCTAAGTGTGGAAGGTACAGGCTGATTTCTCTTTGAAGCTTATAGGAAAATGTGAGGAGAGAAACATAAGCTGAGAATTAAATTTTTAAACACAAAGGAGCCAGAAACTGATGACTGAAAATACCAAGCCTATCTTGGTAGCATGTTCTGAGAGTCCATCAGGGACCTCCTTATGCTTCTGGGAAGCAAGTTTGCAGAGAAGAGGAATCTGTGTGAGGTTGGATTGAACATGGATCCAGTTAGACATCTCAGAAGAAGTCAGGATTAGAAATGCAGTTATCTAGGAAGAATCTACGGAGAGTTAAAATTGTCTGACAGTTTGATTCACTTGAACTACATACAAAGCTAACAAGGTTTTTGCAAAATCTGTGTAAGCAGAACTGTCAACCAGAACTGAAAGACAGAAAAAGGAAGAATTGAAGGAAGAATGACCTCAAGGGCAGAACAGTGGAAGCCTTGATCAAAAAAGATCAACTTGGGCTAAGAAAGAGGACTCACTCACTTGTGTGGCAAGGATGGTTCTGCCTCAGTCCTTGGAGGGAGCTGGCCATGTGCCCAGATGCTAGGAGTGTGTGTTCCTTGTGCCACACTGCTCAGAAATGGTAGGGCCTGTGTACAAGCATTCACAGAGAGCCTGGCTGCCACTCTGGTGTTCAGAGGGTTGGACGTACACCCAAGTGTTATGAGAGAGCAGGGCTGCTTCACAAATGCTTGGAAGAGATGGGGCTGCTCCTCCATCAGGCTGGAAAACAAAGCATCATGTCACAGATTTCTCTCAGACCTTGAGATCTAATAGACTTTTCCCTGCAGCATTTCAGACTTGTTTGGAACTTGTAACTCCTGTTTCCTTCCAGAATGGTAATGTTTATCTCTATGTCTCTCCCACTATTGTATAATGGAAACAAATAACTTGTTTTCAAGTTTTTATGGTCCTTTAGAGAGAAATTTTACTCCCAGATGGACCATACTGATACTGATTTGGATGAGACTTCCCACACATGTGGGAAGAGCATGTCTTTTTTTGGGCAGAGGGTGGACAGCAGGATTGAATCATATTCCCCACAAAAGGTAAGTTCTGTTTCCTGCCCCTAGTCCTGTGGACGTGAATACATTTGTAAAAAAGGATCTTTAAAGATGTTGCTAGTTAAACTGTAGGAGAAAGTCTGAATGGAGTAGGCCTTAATCCAATATTGGAGTTCCTAATTCACTGAAGTCCTAATAAGCTAGAGAAATTGGACATACAAAGAGAAGCCACAGGGGACAACTGAAAGCTGAAAGTCAAGGGAACCTGAAAGAGAAAGGAGAAAACACTGCCACTTGCATTGCCATAATACAGGAAAACCAAGGGACCCCCCAAATTGCCAATCAGTGAAAAGCTACTGACCCCGGGCGAAAACAAACCTTCTAGTGACTGAAATGGTGAGTCAATAAATTACTGTGTGGTATTTGTTTTTAGAAGCTAGGAAACAAAAATGTATATATTCAGTTTGCAATGGGACATATTCTAGAAATTGTTATCAAGTAAACATTCAGCACTTTATAGGAGCTGTTGCCAGTATTCTACCTGGCACTTTACTGACATTTTCTAGGAAGGACTTTCTAGTACTAGTTTTTAATTCACAACCTTGGCTCAAAGTTCCCATTTTTATCATTGTCACAGACCTTTACTCTGATGTGTCCTCGAATTTCAGCTCGTGGATATATGTTCCATTTTGGTAAATAAAATGTTCCTCTCAGGTAGCCTGCATTTTGTTTTGTCTATTCTCCCATGGTGCCACATGTAGGATTTCAAGCATAATAAACCATTGTCTATGACTGTTGTCTCTAAGTCATATAAACTGCAGCACCTTCTTTCAACCTCAGGTAGCAGGATCCTGTAAGGTATGGCCACTGTTAGTACCAATGGCTTCTGGAATATGACAATAAGGGACACAATAGAATCTATTTCTGGACTAAATGCTATGTAATAGCTTTGAATCCCTCCTTCCAATACATGTATCTTACATAAGAAATAAAATCAAACTTTTCTTTGTTTAGTTTCAGAACTTCTATGTCAGTCCTGTGCCCTTTCCTCTACTTTTCCATAAAACTGTTTTCGCTCTGTACAACATTGCCATTTTCTGCTTGCAGGAATTCTTAAGATTTTTAGGGGAAATATTTATATCTCTACTATGTTTTCTATTTCAAGAAAAGTTTAAAGCACCTCACTTGACTCTTAAGCAGAAGTTTGAGAAAGATTTTAAATAGTTCATGGGCTTATATTGCACAATTTTAAAATAGCATTCTCCATCACCTGTATATAGAGTAGATGACAAGCAAAGAGGACTTGGAAAGGTCTTTCCAGCCACACGGTTCATCTTTCTCAAAGCTGTCTTTGGTTTTCTTACCTGTTACTCAGAAGCTGACCTATTTAGAAAACAAAGATGATCTGGGTGTGAAATAATGTTCATCATTATTGACGGGGTTACCTTTGCCTTTTCTCCTCTTTCCTCATCTCATGGGTCCTAACAGGTACTTTTTGAGTGTGAGAATAAAAATCTAGGAGTTTAGTCATGATAAACAGTGCATACAGCAGTCTTCGTCCCCCCTACACTAGTACTGCATGAAATTAAACAATGCAAAATGACAGCAAGAAGTCTCAACCATTCCTCAAACTCTCCACAGCACTTTGTTCTTCCAAAAGATATGTCAGGCTCTTTGGTGTAAAATTAAAATGAGTGAGGAAAGAAAAAGAAGAGCTGCATAATTAGATACTAATAAGTATGCTCAGTTTTTTTCCTAATTCCTACTACATAATTTTCTCCTACCAAATGGGCTCTACTGCTCTCTTTAACTCCAAACCAGCTGTTAGGAGCTAATGAAAATCAGTAGAAATTCTGGAGATATCAGCCTGGTCTAAAAGTTGGGTAGAATCATCAATTTAAAAAAATCGGTTCTAGTCAGAGTCATTTTACAAGAAATAGGCCTGGCCCTTATAAGATATGGATCTAAGTAACACATGGAATAAATATTTACAGTAACAATCAAAATCAAGTGTTGTAATGACTTCCGTAGTTTACCCAAGGAGATATATCCAGTTCCTCTAATTGCTTTATAGAAAAATAGTGACAGATTCTACATCAGTCATAACTTCTTTAAATTGAAATTATATAATTTTAGTTACCAGAGGTAAAAAAGAAAACTAAAGGGGAAAACTGGAGGTTTTAAGCTTTATATCCCAGCAAACATACTGTCACACAGTGAGAATGAAATATTACAGACAGATTTGCAGTATGCTAATACAAGCTAATATACACTTAATGAGACCTCCAGCTGTCTACTTTTCAATTTGCACTCATTGGATTTATTTAGAACAGATTTTTTTAAACTGCAGATTAATTAAGACATCCTTATCCTTTTTCCTTGGAGCATCTGCAATAGCTACTTTGAATTTTTCCGGTACATTAGTGAATAACCCCATACAGTGGGTAGTCTGTCCAGATTGCAGGGGATATAAAAAATTATACACATGAAATGGTGTCTTCAACAGTGGGATAAAATGCTGTAATAATGAACCCACCCAAGCTTATTGGCCTTCAAATTGGTATAGTTTTTGAGAAGAAATAGTCTTCTTTTCAGAAGAAATACAAATAATGAGTAGTAACTATAAGCGAACAGAGAGCATCATTCTTATTTCTTCCACTGGTGAATTATTCTCAGTCAATTAAAGCTTTCCTGACCACCAAAATTCCCCAACCCAACTATCTAACCATCTTTAGACCACCATATATAAAGTCAAAGGGAAGGGTCCCCAAGAATTCAATATTCTTTAAGAGCGGTATGCATGTACTTTCAAAAAAGAATGGGAAATTGGTTCCCATTAGTCAAATTTTACTAGGAAAATGTATTTTTATTTCACAGAGATATGGAAAGATAAATTTCTACAAAGCTTTACTGTGTCATGCTAAAAGGGTTATAGATGAGGCTGTAAAATGTACAATGTTAGAGTTTCAAGAAAATGTCTTTATAATGAGGTGAGCCTCTTTCTGATGTTGTGAAGATACTTCTTCATTCTTCACCCTTCCATCTTGCTGAGAGACCTGCCATTTTTAGAGTGACATGTAGATTTTTAAAGCACAAAGAAACAAACTAGCTTTTACTGTAGTTTACAAATAGTTACCACGTTATCATTACAGCAGCTTTATCGGATAAAACTTTTTATCCTCATTTTAAAAATGGGGAAACTGACATTCAGTGAAGTTAAATATTTTGACCCTGATCTATAGCTATTAAGTGGGAGAGCCCAGAATTAAATCCTCTTTCATTAAATTACTGTTTTCTTTTATACAATCTCTTCTAGAGCTATAAATCATTTAAAAGAGGGTTTTAAGTATTCTCAATTGAAAAAAAACTACAGTATGAGGGTTGTCTATATTTAGTTACCAGAAATTATGAAGGTTACTATTTATGCCTAAGTCCAAAAGCTATTCAGAACAGTAAAAGAATAATTATTTGTAAAGACAAATTTTGGCAAGGAAAAATGCAGTCCTATTTGTTTGCATTACAAAAATAGAGACACATGTAATCTCAAATTAACTGCCTTTGTTTTCTGTGGCTCTATGCAAATGCAAATATGCAAAAGAACAAATCCTTGAGAGAGAAAAAAATATACATGTTGTCAAATGGTTGTCTTCATGTTTCCTTTAAGAGACAAGCACTTTCTCTGTTGGAACTCTTAGGAAAATATTCAGATTCCCTGTTATTAAGACTAATGAAATACCATCTAAATGTTGTCTTTGTAAAGATTATAACACTCAATCAGACATTCTGGCTAGCATAGTAGGCTGCTGACTTGAATTTGGTGCCAAGAATCACTGTTGCTGAGCCAACTAAACCACCTCCTGAGTTGTTTTCTGCCCAAATTGTGATATCTCTGCCAACAGGTCTTCTAGGTGGCTAGAACTGTCCTACGCTGGGCATCACTATGAGCCAAGAAAATTTGCAGAGATTGAAGTGTTTATAAGCATAGTGACAGATACTAGAGATAAATAGATGCACTGATGAGCTGACCCAATGTCTACACCTGAATATTTACATGTATTACAATGACAAAAAGCTGGGTTTTTTTGTTTGTTTGTTTATTTGTATTTTTTGCATGGGCAGGCAGACGAACAGCTGTTTTATGAGAGATTGTGACTATTCAGAATTTTCATTTTAGGCACTTAATACATAGTAACAATAGCAGAAATGATGAAGAAGATATGGAAACAAAATAAAATAATGAAATATTTATATTTCTTGGTTTAATTTCATAAAGAGCAAAATTCTTGCACATGTAGTGAAAATACAAAAGGTATTTTGCTAAAGTATCCTGTACTTTCAAAAAGTAATCATTATAAGCAGTCTCCCAAATACACAGCAGGCCATAAGGATTTACAAGGAAGTCTAGATCCACAAAAAAGATGAGGTAGAGAAGAGATAATTATTGATGAACTCATTAAGCTTTCTTAAAAGAAATGATCTGGCTTACATGTGGCACCTTTCCCTGACTATTGACCCCACTCTATCTTCCTTTATCTTAGACTACAGTTACCAATCAATTGGGTTCCTACCTCCTCAAATCTCCAATTTGACATTCAAACAACCACTAGAAGAATGCATTAAAAGCAGTTTGATTGCACCACTACCCTGCCTTAAAACATTTAAACCCCTCCTATTCCTCTGCTATCAGAAAATATATATGCTCAGGTCCTAACCCAAAGATTACTATCTTATAGTGTTTTTTCAGAATTTTCTTCCTTCCTTCTCAAACACAGCCCTATGATCCTACCAATAAGCCTGAACTAGATAATACAGTTACCACTAGGCACACGAGGCTATTTACATTAAAATGACCATTAGATAAAATTTTTAACATAGAAGTCAGGACACTTGAAATTCCATGAGGAATCCAGCCTTCTAATCAATACATTTATTTGGAATCCTAGCCTCTGAAACTGCTCTCATCTCTGACTCACCAATGAAATTGATCTTTTCATAGACATCAATTACTACAATATTGCCATTCAAGATTGCTATCAAACCTCTATTATATTCACCTGCTCCAGTGAAGATGGTGGAGTGAAACACTTCAGAGCTCCATACATCTGTGGAGGCTTTGAACCAGAAAAAACATTCTCACAGCTCCAGGAAATAGTTAAAAGACTGCAGAAGCAAGGCAAGCACTGAATCAGGAAAAAAAAAAAAAAAAAAAACTTACATAAAAGCAGTAGGATTTCACTGCACCTAACCCGTCCCCTAACGCTCACATGCTTGCAGTGGAGCCAACTTGCACTCCCAATGTGGATCCATGATCCTGTTCTGGAGGAAGCAGGGTAACTCTCCTACAAACTGGCAGAACAGATGTCTAGCCCAATCTGTCCAGTGATAGCTTGAGGGTCTTGCTTCCCCAGAACTTGGCTTATGTGTTTAAGGTAGTTCACTGAGATCTTGAACAGAAAACCGTAGGAGCACATTCAAGTGGCTAGCTGGGGCACAAGATTTCTGGCTGTAGGGTATATAGTGGGGTACCTGGAATCCTGAGGAAACTGTTTTCTAGGAAGAGGAAATATTTATATTTGTTAATATTTGCACAGCCACTTGCATATGTACAAGACAAGTCACATTCCCCAAAAGAATCAGGGTTGCCCCCACACTTTGGCCTTGAGCTATCCTCTAAACCTACTGTATGGATAACCCCTAAAGGAGAACAAATGGACAGATCAATCTGCAAAAACTAAAAAAGACCACCCTTTAGTATGTATGTGTATATGTATGTATGTATGTAAGTATACATGTATATGTATATATGTATATATTTGTTAGCTCCTGGCAATCAACAAAATCTCTGATATAACACTGTGTGGATAAAAGATTAAAGAACATATGCCTCAGAGTATAACTTCCAGTGATAATACAATAATATTAAAATGTCCAAGTTTCAGAAAAAAGATTGCAAAACACATAAATAAATAGAAAGTGATGTCCAGGAAAAGGAGAAACTTAAAGCATTAGAAAACATCAGTGAGGTACACAAGACCTGGGATACAACAGACAAAGACTTAAAAAAAATGGTCCTAAATATGCTCAAATAACTAAAGGAAGTAATGAAAACAATAGATGTTCACAAAGAGAATATCAACAAAGAAGAAATTATGAAAAGAAACCAAACAGAACTGAAGACCACAATAACAAAAATCAAAATTTCCTTGAGGGTTCAGAAGTAGATTGGAGCTGACAGAAGAAAGAATCAGTGAACTTGAAAGCAAGGCAATTTATATCAAATATTCTAAGGATCAGAATGAAGAAAGACTGAAGAAAAATGAACAGAGTCTGAGGAACCTTTGGTCTACCATGAAGTATACCAATAAACACATTGTGGGAGTTTCAGAAGGAGAAGAAGGTGGGGAGGGGGTGGTGAGCAGAGGAAATGTTCAAAGAAATAATGGCTGGAAACTTTCCAACTTTAACAAAATAAATGAATATACATAGTTTAAGATACTCAGTAAAGTCCGAAAGGATAAACCCAAATAAACTCACAACACAGCATATTTTAATCAAACTGTCAAATGCCAAAGATAATGAGAGAATTCTAAAAGCTGCAATAGAGAAACCACACGTCACATTCAAGGAAGCCTCACTAAGACTAAGTGCCAATTTACCACTGGAATCCCTGGAGGGAAGAAAGTAATGAGATAAAATATTTAAATTGCTGAAAGCAAAATACTGCCAACCAAGAATTCTATATCTGGCAATACTCTCTCAGACATGACACTCCCAGATAAAAAAAAAAGCTGAAGGACTTCATCATTACCAGACCAGCCCTATAAGAGATGCTTCAGGTTGAAAAGAAAGGACAATAGACAATCAATTGAAGATGCATAGAAGAAATAAAGATCTCCAGCAAATTTATTGACAGAGATAAAGAAAAATACTAGTGCTATTCTATTTTTCATTTATAACTCCACATTTTACTTCCTACAAGTCCTAAAATAGAAATTAAGAAAATGTAATGATAAATCAATGGTTTTGGACTCATAATGTACAAATTGTTATTTGTGATAACAAATACATAAATGTGGGGAGACGGTGGGGCATAGGAACATAGCTTGTTATAGTATTGCAGTTAAGTTGGTTTCAAAGGAATACAACTGTAACAGATTTAGAGCATTACATTTAAATCCAAGGAAATTACAATAAAATATCAGAGAATATGCAATCTTGAGACAGAGATTAGAGTATAGGTTGCTAAGGGAAAAGGGCAGACAAATGAGAAGTTAAGGCATAATGGGAGTGGGGTTTCTGTTTGAGGAGATGGGCAAGTTTTAATACCAAACGGTAACACCGCACCATACTCAATGTGATTAATTCCACTCAGTATTGTGCTTGGGGGTGGGTGAGGTGGGAAAATTTTTATTGTATATACGTTCTCACAATCATAAACACACCAAAAAGAGCAACTATAAAGAGAACCACAATTAAAAGGATGTTTCTGGGCAGGTTCTAACAAGGGAGGAGAGATGGTTCAAGATTACATTATTGGCACATACGAAAAATTGGGATATAGACTTAAAACTTTATATCATTGCTAAATTTCTTGAATATGAAAACTGCACTTAAGGTGGATGTTCCTAGTAGGGCATTCAAGCTCATTCACATTCAGATATACATTTTGGTGCTGCTAATTACATTCCCTATGTTGTGCTACCATCACCATCATCCATTGCCAATATATTTCCATCATTCTAAATAGTAATTCTGTACATTTTAAGCCTTAACTTGCTACCCTAACCTCATTCCCTGGTAATGTATATTCTAGATTCTGACTCTATGAGTTTGCTTATTCTAAATATTTTATATCTGTTCATACAATTTTTGTTCTTTTGTTCTGGTTGATTTCACTCAACATGATCTCTTCAGGGGTCACCCACCTATGGTGTCACATTTATCAGAACTTTATGGCTTTTTGTGCCTGAATAATATTCTATTGCATGTGAATACCACATTTTGTTTATCCATTCAACAGGTGATGAACACTCGAGTTGCTTCAATCTTTTGGAGTAATGCTGCTATGTAAATCAGTGTACAAATAGCTGTTTGAGTCCCTCCTTTCAATTCTTTTGGGTATATACCTAGAAGTGGGCTTGGTGGGTCTTTTGATAAACCTACCAAAGGTAATGGACACTTGAATTGCTTCAATCTTTTGACAATTTTGAGTAATGCTGCTATGTAAATCAGTGTACAGATAGCTGTTTGAGTCCCTCCTTTCAATTCTTTTGGGTATATACCTAGAAGTGGGATTGGTGGGTCTTTTGATAAATCTGTATTTAAATTTCTGAGGAACCACCAAAACATCTTTCACAGTGGCTGCACCATTTTACATTCCTACCAACAATCATTGACTTTTCCTATATTTCTGCATCCTCTCCAACACTTGTAATGTTCCATGTGTTTTTTTGTTGTTGTTAATAGTGGCAATTCTAGTGGGTGTGAAACGATATCTGACGGTGGTTTTTATTTGCATTTCCCTAATGACTAACAATGTTGAGCATCTTTTCATGTGCTTTTCAGCCATTCTCATATACTTTTTTTTAAAAATTCATTTGCTCTTTTTCTAATTGGGTTATTTGTCTTTTTGTTGTTAAGTTGAACAATTCCTTTATATAGTCTAGAGATTAAACCTTTATCAGATATGTGAGTTCCACATATTTTCTCCATTTGTGCAGGCTGTTATTTTACTTTCATGTTAAAATCCTTTGAGGCACAAAAATTCTTAATTTTGATGAGGTCCCATTTATCTATTATTTCTTTTGTTGCTTGTACTTTGGGTATAAAGTTGAAGAAATCTTGCCCAACACACAATCCTGCAATGCTTCCCTACATATTTTTCTAGGAGTTCAACAGTGCTGGCTCTTACATTTAGATATTTGATCCATTCTCAGTGAAAATTTTTATAGGGTAAGAAGTAGGGATCCTCTTTCCATATAAATTTGATGATTGGCTGTTCCATATCTACAAAGAAGAGTTTTGGAATTTTGATTGGGATTGCATTGAATCTGTATATTACTTTGGGTAGGATTGACACCTTAACAATATTTAATCTTCCAATCCATGAACATGGAATGTACTTTCACTTATTTAAGTCCTTCAGAATTTCTTTTAGCCATGTTTTGCAGTTTTCTCTGCACGTGTCCTTTATGTCCTTGGTTAGGTTTATTCCTGGATATTTGACTCCTTTAGTTGCTATTGTAAATGGATTTTTTTTTATTGCTTTCTTCCAATTGTTCATTGCTTGTGTATATAAACACTACTGATTTGGGGGTGTTGATCTTTTACCCTGCCACTTTGCTGAGTCATTCATTATCACTAGTAGCTTTGTGGTAGATTTTTCAGGATTTTATGTATATAGGATCATGTCATCTACAAACAGGGGATATTTTACTTCTCCCTTTCCAGTTTGGATGCCTTCTATTTCTTCTTCTTGTCTAATTGCTCTGACAAGAATTTTCAATGCAATGTGGAATAACAGCAGTGGCAGTGACCATCCTTGGCTTGTTCCTGATCTTAAAGGGAAAGCTTTCAGTCTTTCTCCATTAAGTAGGATGTTAGTTGTGGGCTTTTCATACATGCTTTTTATCATGTTGAGGAAGTTTTCTTCTATTCTTAGTGTTCTAAGTGTTTTATTAAGAAGAGGTGCTGGATTTTGTCAAATGCCTTTTTTGCATCTATTGATATGATCATGTTTTGTTCTCTCCCCCTTCATTTTGTTCATTCTGTTAATGCTATGTATTACATTAACTGACTTTCTTACGGTGAACCAACCTTGCATACCAAGGATAAATCCAATTTGATTATGGTGTATGATTCTTTTAATGTGATGTGCGATGTGGTTTGGAGCATTTTGTTGATGAATTTTGCACTTGTTACTACTTTTATCTTTGTACACTCCAAGTGAGAAATTATAGATTTATCATTAGTTTTTCATGCATTGCATTTTAGCACCACTAGGTAGTAAGAAGTGGAGTTACATATCAAACAATACAATTATACAACATTCATAATTACTCAGATGGTTACCTTTCCTGTAGGTCCTCATTTCTTAATGTTGCTTTGAAACACTGTCTAGTGTCCTTTCCTTTCAGTCTGAAGAACTCTCTTTAGCACTGTTTGCAGGGTAGGTATTGGAGTGATGAACTCCCTCAGATTTTGTTTATCTGGGAATGTTTTAATCCTTCCCTCATTTCTGATATGTCTTGCTGGATATAAAATTATTGGTCGACAATTGTCTTCTTTCAGAACTTTGTATTTCAATAAATCAGCACTCAATCTAACTGGGATTCCCTTGGATGTAACACATCATTTCTATTCTGCAGTTCAGAACTCTCTCCTTGTCCATTCAATATATACAGGGTACATCATTCCTCACATATTGGTTTTGGTGTTCTCTGGGCTTCTTGGATGTGCATATTTATGCATTTTTTTCTAAGTTTGGTGAGTTCGCTGTCATTACTTTTTAAATATTCCTTCTTCCTCTTTCTTTCTCCTTGCACTCATGTAATTCATATATTAGTATGCTTGATGTTTTCACAGAGGTGCCTTAGGTTACTTTCACTTTTTATAATTCTTTTTTTTCTTTCTCCTCTTCAGTTTGCCTCATTTCAATCACCCTGTCTTCAAGTTTGCTGATTCTTTCTTCTCCCAGATTCATTTCCTCTTTAAATTCTCCAGGGAAAGTGTTATTTCAGTTATCATTGAATCAGTAGTTCTGTTTGGTTTCTTTTTAAAGGTTTTCTCTTTACTAAGGTTCTCATATTTTTTATTCATTGTTTTCCTCCATATTCTTTAGTTTTTTTCCTCTGTATTTTCTTTTATCCCCTTGAGCATTTTTAAGATTTTTTTTTGTTTGCATATCCATTTTCTGTCTTCCTCATTGGTGTTTTTGCATTTTTTTCCTCTTCCTTTGAATGAACCATCATTTCCTGTTTCTTCGTCTTGTACTATTTTTGCACCCAATAATTAATATTTAATATTCAAAATATAATAATTATTATAGCATTTAATATTTTAAAATGTTAACTTTGAGATCTATCCCCTCAGATGTGTTTCTTTATTTTGTAATCAGCTGACCAAAAGACAGAGATTTTCTTGTGCTGGTAGTGTAGTTTTCTATACTCCTTTCCTTTGTCTAAAGCTGCTTTCACCTGGTGGGAAAATTCTGGGAAGGGAGCACACAGAGACGACTTTTCCAAGTCAGCCAAAACACATCCAGGGATTTTTTTTTTCTGGAAATGAAAAAAAAATCATTTTTGTGTTCAAACATTATTCCCCCACTCCTGAAAATATGGATTTTCCTCACTTTCTTCCCCCCCAAACCTTCTCACTTTAAGACACATTAATGACAAAAGGATGATTTTGGTGTGGTTTGTCTTCTCTTTCAATCCTGGGTTTAGTGTTCCCTGAATCAGTGTAAAACAGGTCAAAAATCAAAGCTATACACATTCCCATCCTTAATGAGATGGAAGTTTGTTCAGTTCAATTTCACATTTAAATTTCACTGCCATTGAAATAAATTTGTTGTTAACTTGTAATTTTAAAATAGAATCAAAGGGGTAGCTCACCTTTCATTTAAATAAAATCTCTCCAGCTTCAAAATCTATTTATATACATATATTTTTAACCTCTCCTTAATATCCCCCAGCTTTTCCCCAGCAACTCCCCATACCCCCACATTGTCACTATAGAGATTGTGTTGATGGAAACAGTCATTCCAACTTCTTGAGTCTGTCTTTTCTGTGATGTCACCAGACTTAGTATGATGTAAGAATTTAGGAATAAATGCTGGCATGGGCAGGAACATTGGGGTGGGGTGGGTGGGGGTTGTGACTGCACAGTAGGATGATTTTCATGTCATCACAAGTGTGCACTACCTTGTCTTCATAGTATCACCTTGTGCATGGGGTAACGCACAGAGAAGTTCTCCTCGTGTAGCAAACAATATCCATCAATGGCACATGAATAATGGTGTCAGGAGGATGAGACTTTGGTTGTAGCAGAGCTAGGTGGCACCTTCCACCAGGCAGTGGGAACATTTAATCTCTCTGGCTATTTCCAGCACTTCCTGCAGGGTATAGAGTCTACCACGAACAGGTGGATTCCACTGTCCCAGAGAATGCAACTCCTATGGATCCCAAATTCATTGCTGTCAAGATGTTTAGGGATCTGTGACTCCAGCTCAGGGCCACTTTCTGAAGTGGTGGGCATGGGGGGGGGTTTGATTCCAAAGCAGTCTTTGCTGCTGTCCTCAGTGGTTGCTTTTTCACAAGGAAGCCCCCTGGACAGTGACCTACAGCCTCCACCACAGTCTTTTGAGCAGTGTCGCCACTTAAACATGCCATAGGCAGCCAGGCTCCTCTGTTCCTGCTGTTGCTGCTGCTCTTCCTCCTCCTCAGTGTCCATCTTGGAGCCATTAGAAGTGCTCTGTGCAGTACCTTAACTCCGCTCTGCATTTCGGTGGCCCACATAGGAGGAAGATTTTTCAGAATGGTGGCTGCCCAATCTTGGGGATAAAAGGGTCCAAAGAGGTCACCCATGTTCTTATAACTGGCTTACTTGCCACTCAGACAGCAAACTACAAGGATTCTTGAAGAGGGCACAGACTGGCTCCAAACTGCCCAACTCAGGAAGGGTGCCAGGAACTGCTTCCACGGCTTCACAAAGCTGAGTTTTTCTGACCTGCCCACCATACCCAGCCATTGAACTTGTCCTCTGCTGCCCTGAGGAAGCATAGTATTTTTAAATCTACTCTGCTGTGCTTTTGTCCAGGGTGTATTGGGACAACAGCTACCTTCAAAGCTAGTCTGTGAGTAATGATAAGCTGTGTCCACACCTGGTCTTGGGAAAGAGGATTTTTATGCCCCTTTCTGTTATGAGCAAGCTAGCCAGGCAAATAGGAAGACCACTTTACTGGTTTTTACCATAATCTATCAGCTTCTTCCTCCTAGCTATCCCTGGATGCTGAACAGTATTCTCCTGGTCTCCTGAGTTTCAAGATGGTTGTTTCAGACAGCCCTCGTCTTGTCTGATAGTTGATCTGCTGGTAGGACTGAATCCGGGGGCTTCCTACTCTGCCATCTTCCTGCAACACATAAGTAGATTTTGATACATCTTTTCAAGAAAGCATCCACTGTGTCAATGAGACCACCCTCTGGGACATTAAAGGAAAATACCTTCAACAGCTAAACAAACATGATTTTTATACTATCAGTATAATGTCACATACTTCTGTATGCAGATAACAGTCTATAAAACTGCTCTTTCATATGTTATATTTGGGGTAATTGATGTTTTAGGTCTAAATAGCTTAATAAGGTGACACTCTTATTTTCAGAAGTTCCTTCACGGGGTGCAATTCTAAAAAAAATTGCTTTTCAACCTGGTTGAGTGGCTAATAAAATGAATGTAGTCTGGAACAAATAAACAACTAAGGACATGGCATGCCTTGCACAGTGTTCAGCATAAATGAGTAAAGTCACTTCATTTCTTTCAATAAAAAAGTCTTGTGCCTAAAATAAAATGCCTGATGTTCATACAGACATGATATGTTTTAGTATAAATAATTTTGATAGCTCATTTTTGTCAGCACTAAAAAGAAAAAAGTTATTGATCTTTTTCTTCTTTTAATGTGGCCAATTCACCATGTTTCAAAACCAATAGTTGTTATTTTCTTTTTGGGTCCTAATCCTCTAGGTTTAAATAATATTCAGTTTGTAAGTAAATATAACACTACATCTTTACTGATTTTTCTCTATAAACACCTTAAAGTAGCTCAACTCAGAAAAATAACAGAAATCAGAAATAACTGATTCACAATTAAGCCTCTCTATATGCCAGTGGTAATTTCATAGTCATCATTTTTTTCCTATTTATAAAGAAAGTTATTATATACTGCTAAACTAGAAATTTAGGAGGAATCTGGCTTTTCCTTTAATCTTCTAGGCTCACCTAGTTATTACTCTGAATCTACTTACTTCTATTTATTGTCAATTTTAAAAAGTAAAACTTTTTCTCCACCTCATAACTTACATGATTCAGAAAATCAAAAGAGAGTGGGGAACTACTACCAGCCAGGGAAAGTGGGTAGCAGGGATAGTTAAGAAATTGATGTTGATGGAGAAGGTTGAGCCAAGATAGACATACAACCAAAAAACAAGTATTTTTAAAATAGACATCCAAGGCCATTTGGTATAGGGGCAAAGGGTCGTAGGCATTCCAATAGCTCCTGTGAGCATTGCATCAATTTATATAGTACAATATAATACAAGCACAAAAATTATAATAACTGATATTACAATCACCCAACATTTCTCATAACTGAACTAATAGAAAATGGTTCAGATAATTTCTACCACATCACAGCTATTATGGAACTTTACAAATTTGATATGCTAACATTTCTTTTCCTCAGATATGTTAGTAAAGACTTAAGCATAGCAATTGAAAATTAATACTAAATAGAGCTAAATTATTAGATCCTATCTTAGTTTCCTAGGGCTGCTGCTAAAAGGTACCCCAACTGGGTTACTTAAAACAACAGAACGATGTTGTCTAACAATTGTGGAGGCTAGATGTGTGAAATCAAGCTGTTGACTGGACCACAGCTCCTCTTAAACCTGTAAGGGAGAATACGTCCTTTTCCCCTCTACTTGCTTCTTATGGTAACTTGCCAGCAATCCATGAGCCCTCTTCCTCAGTCATCATATAGCATTCTCCCCTCTGTCTGTCTGTCTGTCTGTGTCCAAACTCCTTCTTATGAGGGTACCAGTCTTATTGGATTAGGAACCAACCTAATCCAGTTTGACTCCATCTCAACTAATATCATCAAAGTCCTATTACCCAAGAAAGTTTACATTCATAGGATGGGGTTTAGAACTTGAATATGTCTTTTTGGGGGGACAGAGTTCAACCCATAGCAGACCCCTTTAAGATTTCTTGAAGTATGTGGTGAAGAAGTATGAAAGTGTTTAGAAACAAAGTAGGAAGACATAATAAAATTAAGACTCTCCTCATAACACTCTATGTAGGTGGTGAAACCTATTTTGGTTCTTTCCATTTTCCTTCAGTATATTTGTATTATTACTGTTTCAAATTATATCAGAGACATGTAGCATATGAATAGTGCCAAGGCCACTGGAGAAGTTTATATAGAACTCACCATGGGAAAAGAGCTAGATATCAGATTTGGGGATTGGAAATGTGGTGGGTTGTCCCTGAAGGACTCTGCACAGCATATCTACTACAAAACTACATCTCCCAGCCAGCTCCTGTTAATAGTTTAGCATTAGCAACTGGTATAATTATCACTGAGCTTGGCCAAATGGTAGAATAAACATTTAAAAATATTACTCAATTGTTTTTCATGTTATACAGCAAAAATTTCTTCTATCATCACGTTAATTTTTGGAAAGGATGCATAGGTTATTTCTTGGTAGACATGCATTGTATTTATTAGCATAAATGTGTTTAACAAGATGCTCAACTTCACTTTTAGTAATATTTAATTGGAAAGAGAATAAGATAAATAACTGAAAAATGATAATGTTAATGGAAAAATTACAGAATTAAGTTGATTAATTGTATCATTTGAATGTTTAAAGACTGTTAGAAGAATAATTAAGATGAGGTATGTGAAGCAGTGTGAGCAACTTGGAAGAAAGAAGGTTTGTAAATCCAAGGTATCATAAAGAAATATTTTCATAACTGTTTATACCTCAGAATTCTTTCCTCTGGCAAAAACCATGTTTAAATACCCTATAAATTCACAAGAATGCTTAGTTTCTTGACACTGCTTTCAGAAAATGAAAGTCAAAGCTCTCCTTCATTTGTTGTCTCTTCTAGAATGAATAGGTTGACAGTTTAGTAGCATTACTTGCTTTCCATACTTGGAAAACATTCTTCATACAGAGATTTGCTGATAATAAAGTGCTTTATAAACTCACACAAGTAATGATAATTGTTGTTGCTTTCCACTTGTCGTCTTACACCAGACATTTTTCAAGCACAAACTCTAATTCTTAAAGCAATCTGAAAAAATGGGAATTTTCACCAGTTGCATTTTATAAATTAAGAAACTGAGACTCAGAGAAGTTAAATAACTTGCTTAAGTTCATACAATTGATTAAGTGATGGACTTAGACCAACCTCTCATTTGCAGCTTTCAATAATTGATCCCATATAGATTAGATCTTTCAATAGGCAAAGAATAGAAAATATCATCATTTTATTTATAAAAGCTTTGTCACATCATCAATCTTGAAATATTTTTAATTTCCTGTCATGTGCCAGGCATTGGTCTATATGCTGAGAACAGGGCAGAAATTAAGACAATGTTTCTAACACCAAGAATCAGAAAATTAGACTTTATCCACATAGGAACAGGTAAGCACAGTGGCCATGGTCTACTGATTTGCTCCCAATCCCCATTTGTTTTTCATTTTTCATTTTTTATTTTTTTGCTTTGTGCAGTGAACTACAAAGAGAGTCCATGTGTGTGGGTTCAGCATGCAGCATGCCTATAAGCACCTTGGCTCTCCCAAGCGACTGATACTATCGGATAAATGACTCTGCCTTATACCATCATCTGGGAAACTCTATTCTCTCCATGTCCCCTTTCAGCCTTCACCTTCCTCCAGATTTATTTTTCTCTTTGGATTTATGATAGTCAGTATTCTCTCTTCCCTCTTCATAGTTTCTGGGTTCCACAAGGAGAGCATCTAAGTTATATTTCATATTAAAATGCAAATAACTTAATACAACCCCTGGATTAAACTTTTCAGAAGTACTCATTTCATGAAAAGGAGTTGATTTATAATGGGTCAAATTTAGGGGACCTGTACTGAGGAATGAATATTCTTGTCTCCTTTATTAAACATAGATGTAACTTGAATATGCAAAGTCATTCTTCCATAGTCAACAAAGGCACGGGAACACAACTTGGGCACATCCAATATTTGCCATTTTAATTTGAAGTCCTGTATTAGCTGATCTAAGAAACATACCAAAGCTGCATGTTATGGTCTTGCCCTAAGGCACAAGGCAACAGGTGTAATCATCTCATTTAGTTGTACTTATACACTGGCTGCCTTCTAGCTAGATAAACTGGAAACTGAAGGCTTTAAGGGAAGATGGGGATAACATACTACTAATGTTACTGAGGAATAAAATATATCATGATTCATCCTCCCCTCTGGAGTGCTCTCTGATTATAACTTTAATTCCAAAGATTTCCAGAGTGCCATGCTGCATAACTTAACCTCACACCTGAATACTTTATGCCATAATTGAATACCAATAACCCCAAGATAAATATATTATATTTTATTCAAGGAACACAGAGACTCAATATTACACTGCCCTTTGGAGTTCATGGTTTAGGACACCCTTGAAAGTAAGATTACTTGATAAAGATATTATTTTCCTGCCCGAGTAACTAAACCTCCTCGGCCATGATCTACGGCAGCGTTACTGTATTTCAATCTTATTCTGCATATTCCACAGACTTTATATGCTCAAAATATATTCCATAACAAGTTTTTCAACATTTGCTGGCAAAATAACCTCAGGAATTTATTTTCATATTCCTAAGAACTAAATGAATTGACTATATTTCAAGTGAAAAAATCTAGTACATTCCACAACACCAGTACAACCTGAAAAATCTTAATTAAACTTGAATTTGACTTTAATCTGAATTTTGAATATATCACACAATCAAATATGAGGCTTCGGCAATTATTTAATACATTTAGATCAAAACAGAAATGAATCCATGTTATTGATGATTAAATGGAATGTACTTCGGCTTTGCTAGTTTTCTCCACCAAAGGAAATTTTAAACAAGTATACCAATTCCATATTTAATTACAATTCTACCTAATTTTGCAACTTTTCAGCTGAAATGCATGCAAGAGTACCCTCACATTTAGATTCCAGAGTCTACTAAGAATATCTGCATCCTCTTTAGTAGAGCTATGCTACCTCAAAACTCTGTATTCAAACATGCTTCAAATTTTCATAGTTAAGATGCTAGTTAAGCAAAATTTCCTGGATTCCACAAAAAAATTGGCAATATTCATGTCAAAATATACTCCAGGAGCATTTGAACTCCTCTGAACACTGTAGTGTAACAGCCAGAAATAAATGGTGTTAGGAATTTATTTTTGGATATTATACTAATTATTTTTCTCAATAATAATGAGCAATTTCTACCTATATAATGGGAGTCAGGAAACAGTCAAATCACTTACTTGAAAAATGAATTATGAAAATAAAGGCTACACTGTAAATCTTTACATTCATCTTTTGATGTTGCAATACTGTCTCAATAAATCAAAATTGTGCATGAAGGAAAATGACAAAGAAATACCCAATATGGAAGAAAAAGTTTATAAATTTAAGAAAATATTAAATTAAAAATGCAAGTGTTCTAATATGAGAATAATACAACAATTAATAATAAATGACAACCTTATATTTTTTCTGGGTTTTCTTTAAGCACTTTCACATTCATTATTGTTTAAAGCATTGCAGCAATACTTTAAAATAGATATTGATACACAAGAAAATAGGGGTATAAATGATATTTCAAGGTCACCAATTATAGCAGAGTCAAGATAAGAAGCTGTGCCCTGTGATTTTTTCCAATATTTTTGAAAGGCTATAAAACATTTTCATAATTAGATGATCTTGCACATAAAGGGCATTATTTCAAATCAAGATAAAAAGCTGCAATATTCACTCATTTCTTCAAAATAGAAAGGAATCAATAAATGCCACGTAGCACAAGACAACATGGAAACAACAATTTTCAAGTTCTTGAGGAACGCATTGTCTATTGGGGAGACAAATTTGTCCTCAGATTTTTGCCCAGCTGCTGTAGGAGCACAAAGAAAGCAATTAATTCTGAATTGAGAAGATAGTTAAGGCTTCACAGAAAAGGTAACAGTTCATGTAAGAAATAAAGCCTTTCTTCTGGTGAATATGAAGGAAAAAATCTTGGGAGTAGAAGTAGCAAATAAACGGCAGGAAGGGTCCTTAGGGCAGATTATATCCAGGAAATGGTGGAAATTTTGATAACTAGAAATGGATATTCATATAAGAAAATGATGCAAGATTAGACTTAAAAAGTTAACTACAAATGACTAGGAAACACTTTACTTCCAGGCTCACAATTTTGAACCATATTCCCAAGGAAGAGCGTCAAAAACACACAGACTATTCTCAGTAGTCATGGCTCTACGCTGTACATTGGGTAAGGGAAGGACGCTAGCAAATCCAGAATCTGCTTACTGAGTATCACAGTAGCTCTTATCTATTTATCTGCTGAGGTTTAGAAAGCAGATTAAATTTATCCAATTAATCTTTGCTTGTAGGTGACGCTTTTATTTCAGGCTATGAGCATTTTTAAAGTGGCTTTATAGAGCTTAAAAACCATTTAATGGTATTACAGAAACTTTTCTTTTAAGCTTTCTGTTTCTGTTTATTTTATACTGTTTAATTATTGATCAGAATTAACACTTTCCTTACAAGGCCCAAGTTATAATATGGCAGTAATTGTGACTAAGAAAAGCATCTTCCTTTCTTTTAAATAAGTGCGTGTTTCTCCTGTAAAAGGAACAATTTTAACCTAAATTAGAAGAATGTCCTTCTGTTATCGGACATACCAGTTATAAATTCTTTGAAACCAACTACTCTAAGTACAAAGATCAATCTTTGCCTCCCCTAGGTTTCATGGTGGAATGCTAATAATATTCTCTCAGTATAACCTTAATTGTGTCTTGCTAGACCTCCTTCAATGTCAAAATGCTATTTTCAGAAGAATATGTATAAATTCATAGCTGTTTAAATACAGATATAGCCTGTTTTAGAAAAGTGAGTTAAAAGCTTACACTAAGAACTCCAGCATGGGTTGCAGATTGAGGGGCTGGTTGTTTCCCCAGCTGCATTAGTGCATCTAAATAACCTGAGGATGCCATCATATTAATGCACAGTGGAAAGAATGGATTTCAAATGCCTTGGAACCAAGATAGTGGTGTTTATATTATTAAGATGTATTTATTTGTAAATTAATGTTTAAATAATAAAAAAACTATTTTGCAGGCATACGATATTTGGGGACTTTGATTTGACTATCTATCCTTACTGGATATGTCACATCACACCTTAAGTCAATAAGCTTGGACCAGTAAGTATCTTGAGAATTAGCATAATTGATTGTGAGGTTTCTTTTCCTTGATTCCTGGCCTCCACCTGAAACTTTCACCATTGGCATCCTATTCTCTTAGCCCATGAGGGAAAAAAAAAAAAAAGCACCGGAATGGTTTAAGAGGATGCGTTTCTGAGGGATACGTAATTATGTAAAACTGTATTTGCAATTAGTATTAATGAAGCATATTGGCCATTTACCACTGGCAAAAGAACATCATGGCACAGTTTCTTGTCTATTATACTAACCAGCACATCTTTGAAAAGGAGTTTCTGGAAATGAATAATAAATAACCTCTACAAGTCTTTGAGCAGTAGGGGAAGCAAGGTAGGAAATAAAGTTTGTCAGAAATTTGAAGATTTTTAATAATTGTGCTGTTTTAAAAAAACATATGATCTTGTACATGCCACAGGGATAAAATAAACGAATCAAGTAACACAAAATCACAAGGGCTGGCAGAGTGAGAGGCAATGTATCAGGAATACTATTGGATTTAGCTCTTCACTAGTCACTATCTTTTAAGTCCATTTCAATGTTTGCAATTTTCTGAACTGTTTTGTATTTCCTAATATGTCTTTCCCTTTTCTTTTAGAGAAAAGGAAACTGGTATGGTAGAAGAAGGGGAGGCAAGAAATGTCAAGCAAATTTCTGTTCATTAATCCCTGTCTTCTATGCTAGAGAGGGAAGCACTGTAGCACATTAGAAATATAATCATGCATTGCCGAAAATGGCCTCCATGAAACAGGACAGGCTAGCAATACTAACCAAATTTACTTTTGGTTAGCAGAACGTCTTGGCTTTATAAAATGTATGCAACTACATGAAAAGCCATTGCCTAATTGTAATACCAAAAGAAGCAATAAAGATATGGATAGGTCATTGAGCCATAAAGAATAATCTTTCTTCACACTGTGTTTCTTTGTTTTTGTGTCCCTAGAAATGGATAGAGGAATTTTGGGGTGGGTGGAACATCATGTAGCAGTACAGAATTCAATTTGTGAAATATATTAGGACAGTGAAGGGTTAAGTTCAAAAGTAATGACCATCATTTCAGTGTTACCATATGTAAAGTACAGCCGTTCCTTTTATAATCGTCTCCCCGATAAAGAGCCATGAAATTAATCCCCCATGTAATGTTACCAACTTGTATCTCCATTTTTAAAATTTACACAATTCTCTGACACCAGTTTCAATTGCTCTCCACCACTGAACAGATATTCTACAAATCAGAGATTTCTATGGAAGAATCATGCTGGTCAATCTATTTTAACTCTTGGCCACTTGCTAGTTGTGACATGAAAATTGCTGCCACCATGCCACCATGGGGAAAAAAATGACACATTAATTGAAGAAACAGAATGTTGTACAGTTACACAGACTCCTACATCCACTGAGATGCTCAGCATACTTAAAATCAAGAATGAATAGCACTTTGGCATTCAAACAGCCCTTTATTGGAGGACACAGGAAAAGATATCTTTATCATATTTTGATGATAAACATTCTGCAAATTCTGGGCAGCAAGAAAGGAAAACAATTTGGGATTTCAGGAAATAAACTGAGCCATGACTCAGTTTGACACTCTAAATACCGATATTTTTCACTCAGCAGCAGTATTTAAGGATTGCTTGCAGTGACATTTTAAATTTATACAAAGTAAACATTCTTTCCCCCTTTAACAAAACATATTTCTGTTGCTTCTTAGACATTTTAAATAGAAAATAAATCAATTCAACTGTTGCATGGATAGGGACAGAGAAAGGCAGCACATAGCTTCTTCCTTCTTACCAAGTAGAAAGCGGTGATGAAAATGGTACATGAAAAAGTCGCATGAAGTGGTGGGAAGGAAAGGAGAGGAGCAAACTTGAGTAGTTAGCATTTGCTGATAAGTTTTTTTTTTAATGAATGTTAGTTGTTTTGCCAAAAGTTCTTCTAATGAATGTTAGATATTTTGCCAATGTTAGTGGAGAATGGTTTCCACCATTCACATTTGTAAACATGAATATTGGTTCCTAGAAGTTTCAGGCATATACTTACAGCGAGGGAAAACTGCACGTGTGTGCACATGCACGTGTGTTGACCAAAGATTGGATCTGTCAAAACTGAGCTTCACTATGGGAGTCAAACTCACACCCAAATAATAAAAATTATAGAGTAGAAACTTGAATATCTGTGAGGAAAAAATAACTGCCATATTTTCAGCTTTTTATCTAGCTATGTAAAGAAACTTTTAAACATCTATTACCCACTACATATGTGCACACACGTACAGTTTTCCCTCGCTGTAAGTATATGCCTGAAACTTCTAGGAACCAATATTCATGTTTACAAATGTGAATGGTGGAAACCATTCTCCACTAACATTGGCAAAATATCTAACATTCATTAGAAGAACTTTTGGCAAAACAACTAACATTCGTTAAAAAAAAACTTATCAGCAAATGCTAACTACTCAAGTTTGCTCCTCTCCTTTCCTTCTCACCACTTCATGTGACTTTTTCATGTACCATTTTCAGCACCGCTTTCTACTTGGTAAGAAGGAAGAAGCTATATGCTGCCTTTCTCTGTCCCTATCCATGCAACAGTTGAATTGATTTATTTTCTATTTAAAAGGAAAATAAAATCACATTAAAAGGAAAAACCCTAAAAAGCTATACCCAAGATCCACACAAATAATATATTAAATATAATTATATATACATTGAAAGTAAAATACAGATGGGCCTCTAAGAAAAAAAATTATCTATGATCAGTCAAATATATGTCAATTAGTTACATCAATTCTTATACTAATCATTATATGTTTAAACAGGATTTCCTATGAATAGCTGCTAATTATAATGTAAACGAACACATGCTCTTACACATAAATACATCTAATCAGCCAAGGGGGCACACTATAAAGGTTTCCTATAATTTCAAGTGAAGTTTTTCTTTTGGTATTGACACTTAAAAATAGCCATTCACATTGCTACTTCTGAAAATTAACTTTTATAAACCATTTTAATTTTTTTAATATTTTTTAATAAGAACTTACAAGTATGACTTATGATCCTGTACTAATTGTCACTATCTTATTCTAATTTTTCTTTAGAATTTTTCAGTTACATAATTATTATAACCACATGAGCATTATGTTTATAGTGCCGTTATTAAAAGAGTAGTCACCTGTCCTGTATGTGTAGACCATGTCCTATGTCTTTTATTGAATTCATCAGGATACCTAAATATTCGACATTCAACATTTTTCAACAAATTATTCTAAAATGGCTATCTTTCAAGATATCTAAATCAATTAAATGGCAACGCTAGCAGAAAATCATACCTCTACAAGTAAACACCTGGATGATTCCTTATGTTCTCTTCCGTAGGTCTGACCAAAAAGAGGGTTTGAGGACTAAAATTACTTATTTTCCATAATCAACAAAGGAAGGAACTGGTCCTTGGCTGAAGCTCCAAGTTGTGAGCAAGTCATCACCATTAATTAAGGTGCCTTTGGATCATCATGCATGCCCTGAAACTCAGCCAATTAGAATAGGCTCTCTGCAGTGGCCATGCTTGTGGAAGTTAGCCAGTTTTCAATGGGTTCACTCCAGTAACTGGGCTTCTGACCATTAACAAAGTGATTACAGTCCCAAGCTTCTTAATGTCAGCCAATCAGTGATAAAACCCCATACCTAGCCGGCAGCAAGTTAATGACAGCAACTATCTTATCTTAATTTTGTTAAGCTTCTGAAAATCAGTTAACAACTAATCCTACTAACACAGCCAAACACCATTAACCCCTAAAGACCCTCACTTCTGAAAATTCCCAATCCCTGAATTCCAGACTTCCCAAATCAGCTCTGACATTGCTGGGAAGGCTGTGCATTCTAAATGCAGCTCTCCAAGGTAGGCAAATTGGAAGTTTACTTTCTTTTGTATTAGCTATCAAGTTCAACTTATTGTTAGTTTACAAGTTTGCAATGGTTTGAACATGCTTATGGGTTAGTGAGTGAATAGTGTACTGATACTCGACATTAGATTTTCAAATTCAATCTATTCATTTCTTGAAGTGGTGGCTACCATCCAGTCTCTATTTGTTAATGTATAAACTCAATATTAACTTATCAAAACACAAATGTAAATTTTGTGATGAACTTTTGAAAGAGAAGCCAATTACTAAATAGGGAAAAATGCCCTTTTAAAGCTACATATACAATGTGCATTATACAATGTTTCACTCGATATAAAAAATGGTAGAAAGTCAAATAGACACTTACATTTATTACAGCTAACTCTAAGAGGTATATGATTTCTTCAACTAGTACCAAAGAAAGTGTAAAATAACAAAATTAAGGTAAAATAATTGCAGCAGAATTTTTAATGGCCTTTCACACTATATATATTTTATAGCTCAAATGACTGAAACTTCTGCACCAGAGTATTTCTGATTTTAAAGCTGCAAGCACATTTTCATGTGTCAGAATGAAATCTACTGCAATAATTTTTTTAAAATGCAATAACCAAGTTTATCATTAAGATATTATCAAATATCTAAATGCCTCACTATTTTATGGCACAGCTGTGGATGTGAGTAATCACAATGCAGAAAAAAAGTCCTTTGCTTGTGAAATATTTTTCTTGTGAAAAAGTCTTGCTTATAAGGCCATTGCAAATGATTTCCAAATATGACTTCAGAGCAACAGAAAAAAATACAGAAGCACTATTATTGAGAATTCAGCCAAGGATTCAAACCAAAGGGTAGTAAGTGGCTTTGACAAAGTGAAGTGGAAGCACAGTCCCAGAGGGAAGCCCACTCTCCCTCTGCTTTCAATATGGTGATTTCCCTTCTCCAGACTCATACCTATAAGATGGTCCAAAAGGAAGAAAACTGTGTTAGCTGGAAAATGATATGAAGAAGAAGTGCTGTTTCACTAGAAAAAGTTTTCAGATGCTTTGCCCCTCATCCAGGGTTTTCAGAGATGCAAAATTATCAGGGGCATCATTCATACATTCTGTACACTTGTGCTTCAGAAGGTGTCAGTGACAAAGAATACAAGGAAAAGCTGCTCCCTGGGGTTATAAGGGTTATAAGACACCAAGCCCTACACCACAAGCATTATTATCAGGATGTGCTGGTTTGAAACTGTTATGTACTCCAGAAAAAAAAAAATTCTTTTAATTCAATCTTGTGGGTACAGACTTATTGTGGGTGGAGTCTTTTCTTACATTGTTTCCATGGAGATGTGACCCCACCCATTCAAGGTGGGTCCCAATCAGCTTACTGGAGTCCTTTAAGAGGAAAACAGAGATGTCTTTCCAGGAGACAACAAAAGGACCCACAGGAGATGAGAGAGCCTTTTGAAAGCAGAAATTGGGAAAGAAGGACAGCAGATGTCAGCATGTGCCTTATCATGTGACAGAGAAAACTCAGATGTGATCAACTTTTCTTGAGTGAAGGTATCCTCTTGTCAATGCCTTCATTTGGAAATTTTCATGGCCATAGAACTGTATGTTTGTAACCTAATAAATCCCCTTCATAAAAGTCAATCCATTCCTGGCATATTGCATTCTGTCAGTGTTAGTAAACTGAAACAGAGGGCTAGTAGCTTTGGAGGAGAGGAGTCACAGGGACCCAGAGACCAGCAGCTGGAGCCACATATAACTCACTGGAGCCACAACCTATCTAAGCAGTTCAGATTCTAAAAGTAACCTCTATGGATGTGTATACACTGAGAACTGAACTAGAATCCAAAGCTTAAGACAGAAAATCCAAGGCTAGAATTTGGAGGCTATTTTCTTTGAGGTCTTTCATTTCTAACTTCAGTGTCTTGAAGCTTGATCCTAAATTAGGCTGGTGTTACAAAAACAGGGACGCATTCCATTAGGATGCATTCCTGACCCTTCACCTTAGGAACTCAGTGCTTGTTGCTTTCTTCTCCTGGAGGTAGTGATGTTGGGACAGGCAGGTTGTAATGCCAGTACTCTGAAGTGCAAAGGAATTTGGGCTGTCAATGACTCTTGGGTATAATTTTCTTCTTAGGAGATCCTGTTCTACTTACTGAATTACTGCTGGATAATCTACATTTGTAGCAGGATAATTTATTAAGCTTTTAGTGATTATCTCCTATTTCTAGCCAGAGTAGACTCCCAGAGAAATGAAAAGGCAACTCTGCTGTCTTCCCTTCCAGAAAGTTCTGGTCTTTGGGCTCATAGATTGTTAGAGACTTTTGTGTTCCCGGGCTCAAAACAGAAGTTGTTAGGCACCACTCCTGCAACCCTATCCCGATTTTTCTGTGGGAGGATAATTTAGGTGGATATTTCCGAAGAAGAGGAAATGGAGACTGAGGAAGGGGAACTGCTGTTTGCAAGGTGGGATTTGAGTAGCAGGGACTTGAGAAAGGGAAGTGGTAAAAGATTCCTTAAATGGTAGGGACTTGTGTAGAAATCGTTTGAGGCAGCTAGACTTCTGCTGGACAGAGCTCATTCAATGGCTGGATATTTCAACATCCACTACCAACAAAAGGTGCTGGTGCTCACACTTGACACAGAGATTGTGGAGAAACCAGTCTTTAATGGACAGTGAGCATCCTGGTGGCCACAATGGTGGAATGAAGGCCAGAGGTTCCTTCTAAAGCATTGTGCACAATGCTAAAGATGGCAAAGATGTCATGGTATAATGACATGTATCTGGGGTACTCCTAGCTAGTAAATGGAGCTTAGGCTAAATTTTATGTGATTTAGCAAAATGTATGTAATACAACATTGTTATACTATTGTTGTATGGAAAAATTCATTCTGTTATATTTATTGTCTCAGTTAAAAGAAACACTTAAAAGTAGATATTGTTTACTTCCGTTTACATAGGAGAAAATGGAGGCCTTTAAAAGTTAATACCTATTTCTTGGATATGTAAGAAGGAACCAGAGGGGAGAACCCCCTTGGATTGTGTGGAAACATTTGGATGTGACAGAAAATAAAATCTGACTTAAACAAACGAGGAAAACATTGACATGCGATTTAGAAGGCTGAGAGTAGTACTGGCACTAGGCCTGATGCAGGGACACAGCCAATGTGATTAGGATTGGGGTGGCCCTCCATTTAGGGCTCTGTCTTCTTTGCTGCATTCATTTTTAGGCTTTTGTGTGGATGACAGCCAGCAAGTTTGGAGCTATATTTTCTGAAGGTGAAGTACAACTAAAATTGTGGTACTTCTCTCCTTATAGCCCCTGCAAAATTCTCTCTGAGCCCTGCTGGATCCACCTAAATTATGTGTTTATTAGTGAACCAAGCCCAGTAGCCAGGGAAATAGACATTATTTTCAGCCAGGACTAAGTCACAGATCTACCCTCGGAGCAGGGACATGGAAAAACATGCTTGTTTATGAACATAGATAAAGACTGAAAAACATGGGTAGTTCCTCCAAAAGGTAGCTATTTACAAAAAGCTCAATGAATTCTTCATTTGAAAGCAAAGCAGATATATACTTCAACCCTGTCTTGCTTCCCTAATCTGCTCATTTGTTCAGTGCCATGCATAACGTACCAATGAGCCAAGGAAACTGTGCCCTACTAAGGTGAGAATTGGAATCTGCAGTTTACAGTATCACCTAGGAGGTAGAGTTGACTTGCTTGGAGGGTTGAATATCCATAGATATTAATAAATCCCCAATTATTTGCCCTACTTTAAGCCTAATCTCCATTTCAACCATTAGACTGTGTTTCTCCAGCAGATCAAGAATTCAGTTTGTTCTGAGGTCAGATTGAAGAGTAACTGAATGCTTTTATATTTCCTAGCCAAGAATAAGAATGATAATAAAGGTATTATTAATAAAGCAATTACTATATATGGGCTCAGAAATGCTTTAGGCATGTCATTACTAATTCCCACTGCAGACTAACAGAAAAAAGCATTATTAGCCCTATTTGGCAAATGAGGAGGACACTGATTATTCATAGTAGGTATTTTTTTAAATATATCTTTCCAGTTTATAATAAAACTATTCATCACACCTGCACTCCCTTTGGTTGGTCCTCTTCTGTCCTCCATATGTTTTGTAAAACAAAATAAATTGGTCTGTAAAGAGAGAAGAATGGAACAGATGTACCACAGTAGTTGCTCGAATTTCTAAATTTCCTTTGGATTTTCATTTCCCTGTAAGAGGTCTGACAACTGGGTTCCATAAGATGCTCCTGTATTTTTGAAACATTATGAGCTTAAGCCTCCAAAGGAATACACTTCCTTTCATCAGAAATTAAAATTAATTTCCTCAAGACCACATGACCAAGATGAGATGGAGTCAGGTTTTAAATTCCTTCTTCTCTGATTCCAAACCAGTGTTGTGTCACTGCAACGTGTTTTCTCTTCAAGTTGCTCTAAGTGGAATTCCAAATATTGACATATTTAAATCCAAAGAGCACTACATGCTTTTTTTTTTAGTAAAGTGAAAAGTGAACCAGCTGTTAAATTAACTGTCAAATTTCTAAGAAGCATCTTTAATCTAAGGAGTTTATGAATCCGCAGAAAAACCCTGTTGAAATGCCAATTTGCATGTCTGATATTAATAGTTGAATTCTAAAATTTCATTGTTAAAAATAATAGGCAATAAAATTTCATGGTAGGTATTTCAAATTAGAAGACACAAAAATACCAAATACATGCATCACAATGATGGTATCTATAGTTAGAAGTGAAACAGTGCTTGTGAATGCATGTGAAGAAAGTAAAATCAATTTTATGTTTTAAACTACACATTATTTAACAGAAACACCTACTGAAAAGACATTTAAGGTGCTTGTGAGAGAGTACTTTGTTTTCTGTTTCTCTTGCTAAGTAACTACCTATAAATTAGCTAACTGACATTTAACATATTCGCTAATGTATTGGACTTAAATTTTGTTTTGCCAAAATTATCATCAATTACGGTTCACTGGCTTCAAATTTTCACATCTGATTAATCCTCTACTAAGTCAAACTACTTGCAAATCCATTTTATAGCAATCCCTACTAAGGGAATTAGTGCTTTTCATTTGTGCTTAAGCTTACCTTATTCTGGAACTGTCATTTAAAAGTAATGACTATATATTCCCAGCTATTTGATAAAGTGAAGCCTTTTTTTACAAAGCACATAAGAATGTGTACAAGGATTGCTATTTCACAACTATATAATTACATCAACCAAGGCTTGAATCAATGAGTTTCCTAACTGCTTTAGTTTGCTAAAGCTGCTGGAATGCAGTACACCAGAAATGGATAGGCTTTTATTACGGGGATTTATTTAGAGTTCCTCAGAGGAAAGGAAGCTTGCTTTCTTCTGGGCTCCTCTGTCATGTGGGAAGACACACTGTAGCATCTGCTGGCCCTCTCTCCTGACTTCTGTGTTCAAATAACTTTCTCTAGGGTGTTTCCTCTCTGCATCTCCAAATATCTGGGGCTATGTCAGCTCTGAGCACCAAGCTGAGACGTGCTGGGCTGCTGAGCTCTCTCTCTCTTCTGACTCTTCCTTTTAAGCTTCTAGCTCATTAAATTAAACATCACTCATTGCAGAAGGCACTCGCCTTAGCCAATAACAGATGTAATCAGCTGCAATGAATTTCAGTTGCTGATTATTTACGTTCACAGCAACAAAACAAGTGGACACCATGACCTGGCCAAGTTCACGTCTGAACTTAACTACCACATTAACTGACTTTGGAAGAAAGATTGCAATATGAAAAACATGATTTGGAAGGGATAAGTATTATCCCTAGTCCATCAGAGTTTCATCTCAACTATTCCAGAAAGAAAATTTTATAACCTATTTTCAAAAACTGTCCAAGAAAAAGATTCCATGTTAAAAATCTGTATGAAGTAATAATTCCCCAAATGATTTTATTTCTGATTTTTCAAGTGTGAAATGGCACTAGAGAAGTGGTTTCAAAATTTGAAATAATGTATGAACCAGTTATTTTCTTTAACACATATGGTTTCATTTGAAGACTCCCTATCATGTAAGTCTATTGGCAAATTCACAGTCATCATCTGAAAACCTGCTTAACCCCATCATGATCAGAGTAAATAGTCAGAAGCATCCGTAGCCAATACTGATTCTAGAAAATCAATTGCTCACTGTCATCTACTAATATTCCCTCTTGGCTTCAGGCTTCATATTTACCAGTTAAAATAGGTGAGAAAAAAACCTCTTTCAATAATATAGAAAAGTAGCAAGTGACGATGGTGGTGTAATTTTCCAGGCTGTTATGATGCATACCACACAATGGGTTGGTTTAAAAAAAGAGGATTTATTGGCTCTTCATTTTAAAGATAGGAGAAGTCCAAAGTTGAGACATCAGCAGACTGATGCTTTCTCTGAAAAGCCTGTAACCCTTTGATGCTGGCTGCCAGTAATCCTTGGGTTTTCTTGGTTTTGCCTCTCCTTTCTTTTTCAGTTTCTATTGACTTCCAACTTACAGCTTTTTTCTGTGGCTCTTTCTGTATGTTTGGATTTCTTCTGCTTATGAAGGACTTCAATAATCCAGGTTAAGGACCAACTTCATTCAGCTGGGCCCTCCCTTAACTAAAATAACATCTTCAAAAGATCCCACTTTCAGTGGGTTCATACCAACCCACAGAAATGTAGCCCCAAATCAAGAGCATATCTCAATTCACACCACCACATCTGGAAAGTTAAGCAGAAGCCATCCAATATTAAAAGATGAACCAATTTTGAGGAAATAGAAAAATATTGCTCTTCATTCCCACCCCACCCCACTCCGCCCCCTATAATATATATTGATCTCAGCCTTTTTACTCTGCTACCCATCTTTCATCAATCTCATCTCTGCATTCTAGGTGTCTTTCTGGATGGTTTTAATAAATTGTCTTACTAGAATGTCATTTCTCTCCTACCATGATTGCATATGCTTCTCTCTGGAAATATTTTTTCTAGTCTGTTCATTCTATTAACTTTCAAAATATATTTAATATCTCAGTGTTTAATAGATTTTGGTCCTTTCTTATGTATATTCTTATGCTTGACAGTTTTCATAGTACCTATCACAATCAATAGTGGGTATTTAACAGCTGCTTATTGATTATGACAAACAATAAAATTTCTCTTCAGGGAAGCAAAGAATATTTAGTGTAGTATGAACAGGGATAACACACAGTTTACAAACATAACCTCTTCTATACACTGTATGTCAAGGGCCCAGACAATGAAGCAGAGACTAGGAAACAAGATCAAAGTAGGAAATCCTTAAATACAGTTTTCATTATCGTATGTGTGTGTATGTGTTTGTCCAAATTCCTGTAATCAGTTAATATAAGATGAACATTTGCCAATATTTAGATAATTAAATATTAAGACATTAGTTAAAATGGGATACTTTAGCATAAAGGGACAATGGATTGCTTTTATGAAAAGGGGATTATATATGACATTCATTTTGCTTATCATTTGTACAAATGCAAGCAGTGACTATTTCTAAAATAAAGATTTTGCCTTACATACATAGGTCAAAGGAATAGAAAGGTTAATGGCACTTTTAAATCTGTTACTGTGACTTTTGGTGAGGACCTAATGATAGCGTACATTCAAAAGGAAAAGATGCCATAGAATTTCCTTTTAAGTGTCAATCATTGCTACCTTCCCTTTTATACATCAGCCATATCCTAAAGTACAGACATAGATAGAGATATATTGGGATAGAGTTTCTGTGCATTGGAAGAGGGTACCCAAGTAATTTTCTTGGAACCATATTCACATTCAGTTTACTTACAATATTGTACTACCATCAGATAATATTGTGCTAACCACTTCTGAATCTTTTCAATAAGTACTGTAGCACATTCTCTACTCCTTCAGCAACAGATATCCAATCTCTACTCTCTTTCTATCTCCTGGTAAACTGTGTTCTTAGCTCTAAATCTCAAAGTGCATTTATTAATATCAGTTCATATTATTGAGCCCATACAGTATTTATTCTTCTGTTTCTGGCTTTTTTCACTCTGCATAATGTCTTCAAGGTTCATCCACATTGTTACATGTGTCATAGCTTTATTCTGTCTTACAGCTGAGTAATATTCCATCGTATGTATATAACACAGCTTGTTAACCACTCAACCATAGATGGACATTTGGGCCGTTTCCATTTCTTGGCAATCATGAATAATGCCTCTTTAAACATTGGTGTGTAAATCTCTGTTTCTGTCCCTGCCTTCAGTTCCTCTGAATGTATACCTACATATCTAGTAATGATATTGCTGATTATATGGCAATTCTATATTTAGTTTCCTGAGGAACTGCCAAACTGCCTTCCAGAGTGGTTGCACTGTTCTACATTGCCACCAACACTAAGTAAGTGTGCCTCTTTTTCACATTCTCTCCAACACTTGTTGTTTTCTACATTTTTTTATAATGGCCATTTTAGTGGATGTGAGTTGATATCTCATTGTGGTTTTGATGTGTATTTCCCTATTAGCTGTGAAATTGAGCATCTTTTCATATACCTTTCAGCTATTTATATTTCTTCTTCTGAAAATGTCTGTTTATGATTTTTGCCCAATTTTTAATTGGGTTGCTTGCTGTTTTTGGTTGAGTTGTAGAATCTCTGTATGTAGTCTCTATATTAAACCCTTATCTGATATATGGTTTCCAAATATTGTCTCCCATTGCATAGGCTGCTGTGTCAGTTTGAATCTGTTGTGCACCCCAAAAATCCTCATTCATTATTACTGGGTAGGATCTTTTTGATTGTTTTCATGGAGATGCGATCCACCCATTCAAACTGGGGTTGCTTACTGCAGCGCTTTAAGAGACAACTATTTTTGGAAAGAGCCAACAGAGCCCACACAGCCATAGACTTCTGAAAATGTATAAAGAAAATGCCCCCGGGGAACCCATTAAAGAAGCTGGTAGAGAAAGCTAATAGACTTTGCCATGTGATTTTCCAGCTGAGAGAGAAACCCTCAATGTCATCGGCCTTCTTAAACCAAGGTATCTTTCCCTGGATGCCTTAGTTTGGATATTTTTATAACCTTGCCTTAATTTGAACATTTTCACAGCCTTAGAACTGTAAACTTGCAAGTTAGTAAATTCCCCTTTTTAAAAGCCATTCTGTTTCTGGGATATTGCATTCCAGCAGCTTTTACAAGCTAAAACAGTTGCTTTTTTACTTTCCTGACAAAGTTCTTTGATGCACAAAAGCATTTAATTTTGAGAGATCCCATTTATCTATTTCTTTTTTCATTGCTCACACTTTGGGTGTAAGATCTAGGCAAGCACCTCCTATCACAAGACTTATAAGATATTTCCCTACATTTTCTTCTAAAAGTTTTATCATCTTAGCTCTAATGTTTAAGTCTTTGATTCATTTTGAGTTGATTTTTGTATATTGTGTGAGCTATGGGCCCTCTTTCATTCTTTTGTATATGTATATCCAGTTCTCCAAACACCATTTGTTGAAGAGGCTGTCCTGTCCCAGTGGGTTGGCTTAACTGCCTTATTAAAGATCAAATGTCTATAGATGAGATGGTCTATTTCTGAACACTTAATTCAATTCCGTTGGTCCATATATCTATCTTTATGCCTGTATCATGTTGTTTTCACCACTGTAACTTTGTAATACACTTCAAGGCCAGGTAGTATAGGACCTCCCACTTCATTTTACTTTCTCAAAATATTTTTAGCTATGTGGAGCACCCTTCCTTTCTTAATAAGTTCGGTTGTTGGTTTTTCTATTTCTTCAAAGTAAGCTATTGGAATTTTAATTGATATTGCATTGAATCTATAGATCAATTTGGGTTTAATTGACATCTTAACTATTTGTCTTCCATCCATGAACAGTGTATGCCCTTCCATTTATTTAAGTCTCCCATGATTTCTTTGAGCAATTTCTTGTAGTTATTTGTATATAAGCCTTTTGTTTCCTTAGTTAAATTTATTCCTAAATATTTGCTTCTTTAGGTTACTATTATAAATGCAATTTTTTTCATTATTTCTTGTTCAGATTGCTCATTATTAGTGTCTAGAAACACTACTGATTTTTAGGTTTTGATCTTATACCCTGCACTTTGCCGTACTCATTTATTATCTTTAGTAGTTTTGTTGTAGATTTTGGGGGGGATTTTCAACATATAGTATATCATCTGCAAACAGTGAGAGTTTTACTTTTTCCTTTCCAATTTGTATGACTTTTATTTCTCTTTCTTGTCTAACTTCTCTGGCTGGACCTTCCAGCACCATGTTGAATAACAATGGTGACAGTGGGCATCCTTGCCTTGTTCCTGATCATAGAAGGAATGCTTTCAGTCTTTCCTGATTTAGCATGATGCTAACTTTGGGCTTTTCATATGTTCCCTTTATCATGTTGAGGAAGTCCCCTTCTATTCCTATCCTTTGATGTGTTTTCAACAAGAAAGGATGTTGAATTTTGTCAAATGCCTCTTCTGCATCAGTCAAGATAATCATGTATTTCTTCTGCTTTGATTTGCTGATATGATGTATTACATTAATTGATTTTCTTGTGTTGAAACAGCCTTGCATACCTGGAATAAATCCCACTTGATCATGGCATATAATTCTTTTAATGTGCTGCTGGATTCAATTTGCAAGTATTTTGTTGAGGATTTTTGTGTCTATATTCATTAGAGAGATTAGGCTGTAATTTTCTTTTCTTGAAGTATCTTTGTCTGGCTTTGGTATTAAGGTGATATTGGCATCACAGAATGAGTTTAAGTAGCTTTCCCTCCTCTTACTTTTTTTTTTTGAAGAGTCTGAGCAGGATTGGTGCTAATTCTTTCTCAAATGCTTCGTAGAATTCAAATGTGAAGTCATCTGATCCTGGACTTTACTTTTGGGGAGCTTCTTGATGACTGATTCAATCTCTTTACTTGTGATTGGTTTGTTGAGGTTGGCTATTTCTTGAGTTGGTTGTTCATGCTTTTCTAGGAAGTTATCCATTTCATCTGTCTTGTCTAATTTATTAGCATATAGTTGCTCATAGCATACTCTTATTACCTCCTTTATTTCTGTGGGCTCAGTGGTTATGTCCTCTTTCCTATGTCTGATTGTGTTTGATTGCATCCTCTCTGATTTTTTTTTTTTTGTCAGCCTAGCTAAGGGTCCATTGATTTTATTTATTTGTCTCAAAGAACCAACTTCTGGTTTTGTTTTTTGTTGATTTTCTCTATTGTATTCATATTCTCAATTTCCTGTATTTCCATTTCAATCTTCATTACTTCTTTCATTCTGTTTGCTTTGGGGTTAATTTGCTGTTTTTTCTCTAGTTCTTCCAAATGAACATTTAATTCCTTGATTTTTGCTCTTTCTTCTTTTTTAAATATAGGCATTTAGGGTATTAATTTACCTTTCAGCACCACCTTTGCTGCATTCCATAAGTTTTGATATGTTGTGGTTTCATTTTCATTTTCTTCAAGATATTTACTGATTTCACTTGTAATTTCTTCCTGACCCACTAGTTGTTTAAGACTGTGTTGTTTAGCCTTCACATATTTGTGAATTTTCCAGTCCTCTGCCTGTTGTTGATTTCCAACTTCATCCCATTATGATCCATGAAAGTGTTTTGTATAATTTCAATATTTTTAAATTTATAGAGTCTTGCATTGTGATCAGCATATGGCCTATCCTTGAGAATGGTCTGTGAGCACTTGAACAAAATGTGTATCCTGCTGTTGTGGGGTGTAATGTGCATTTATTGTATTACTCAAAATTAAACAATGTTACTCTGTTTCCTTATTGATTCTCTGTCTAGATTTTCTATCCATTGATGGGAATGGTGAATTGAAGTATCCGACTATTATTGTAGAGGAATCTACTTCTCCCTTCAGTGTTTTCACTGATTACCTCATGTATTTTGGGGAGCTCTGGCTAGGTGCATAAATATTTTTGATTGTTATGTCTTCTTGATGAATTGTTCCTTTTATTAATACATGGTGTCCTTCTTTGTGTCTTTTAATAGCTTTACATATGAGGTCTAATTTGTTGGATATTGGGATAGCTACACCTGCTCTTTCCTGGTTGTTGTTTGTGGGAAAGATCTTTTTCCAACCTTTCACTTTCAATTTGTGTTTGTCCTTGGGTCAAAAGTGGGTCTCTTGTAGACAGCATATAGTTGGGTCCTGTTTTTTATTCCATTCTGACAGTGTATGTCTTTTGGTTGGGGAAGTTTAATTGGTTAGCATTTAATGCTATTACTCTAAAGGCATTCTTTCTTCTACCATTTTGTCTTCTAGCTTTTATATGTCATATCTTATTTCTTTTCTCCTTTTACTCTTCATTTCTATAATCTTCTCCAGATCTCTCTGTCCTGTCTTTTCCTCTCTGCTTGCAGTGCACCCTTTAGTATTTCTTGTAGATCAGGTTTCTGGGTCACAAACTCTCTCAGTATCTGTTGTCTGACAATCTCACTTAGGATGGACAGTTTTTCTTCATGTAGAATTCTTGGCTGGAAGATTTTCTCTTCAGTATCTTAAATATATTATATCATCACCTTCTCAACTCCATGGTTTCTGATGAGATATCAGTACATAGTCTTACCAAGCATCCCTTGTATGTGATAGATCACTTTTCTCTTATTGCTTTCAGAATTTTCTCTTTGTCTTTGACATCTGACATTCTGATTAGTAAGTGTCTTCCAGTAGGTCCATTTGGATCTATTCTGTTTGGGGTACACTATACTTCTTGGATATGCAATTTTATGTGTTTCATAGGAGATTGGAAATTTTCAATGTTAATTTTCTTTATTATTCTTTCTGCCCCTTTTCCCTTCTCTTCTTCTGGGACACCATTAACACATGTATTCAGAGCTTCATATTGTCATTCAGTTCCCTGAAATCTTGCTCATATGTTTCCATCCTTTTCCCTATCTGTTCTTTTGTGTCTAGGATTTCAAATGTCCTGTCTTCTACTTCACTAATCCTTTCTTCTGCTTCTTCAAATCTGCTGTTGTAGCTCTCCATTGTGTTTTTCATTTCTTCTATTGTGCTTTTCATTCCCATAAGTTCTACCCTTTTTTTCAAGTGTTTGAGTTCTTCTTCATGTTTGTTGAATGTCTTCTTTATTTCCTTCATCTCTTTTTGCTATATCTTCCCTCAACTCATTGATTTGATTATTGGTGTGATTTTGCATGTCTGTTCAAGCATCCTTAATTAGTGTTTCAACTCCTGCATCTCTTTTGAAATGTTGTTCTATTCCTTTGACTGGGCCAACTCTTCTATTTTCCTAGTAAGACTCATTACTTTTTGCTGGTGTCTAGACATCTGAATTCATTAATTATTTTATTCTGGAGGTAATTTTCACTCTTTTACCTAGGGTTTTCTTGTTGTTTGGCTTTGCTCTCTATCTGTTCCTTGGCATTCAGTTCATTTTATTCTAGATCTTTGTATTAGTTTGTTAAACTGCCAGAATGCAATATACAAGAAATGGAGTGGCTTTTAAAAAGGACTTTTATAAAAATTTACAGTTCTAAGGCAATGAAAGTGTCCAAATTAAGGCCTCGACAAGAGGTTATCTTCACTCAAGAGAGGTTGATGGCTTTTTTGAACATTGCTGTCAACTGGGAAGGCACGTAGCTGGCATTTGTTGTTCCTTATTCCTGGGCTTTGTTGCTTTCAGTCTCAGTTCCTGTAGGAGTTCATCACTTTGCTTCTCTGGGACTGACTTTCATTTCTTGGCTTCCTTTGGCTCTCTCCACATTCTGGCTTGCCTAACATCTCATGGGAAGTCACATTACAATATCTGCTGGGCTCCAAGCATCTCCAAATATCTATGTCTCTGTTCACCAAGTGTCAGCATCTGTATCAGCTCTGCTCTCTCCAAAATGTTTTCTCTTTTAAAGGACTCCAGTACACTAATTAAGATGTCCCTTCATTTGGTGGAGTCACATCTCCATCTAATCAAAAGCTCACACCCACAATTGGGCATGCCACATCTCCATGGAGATAATTCTATCAAAATTTCCACCTACGATATTGAATCAGGATTAAAAGAAATGGCTTCCCTCACAAGATAAGATCAAGGTTAAAACACAACTTTTCTGGGGTTTATAATAGCTTAAGATGAGTGTAGCTTCTAATTTTTTTTTTAACTGGTTAGAATTTTTCAGTTCTAGTTTTCCTGGTTCTTGCCTTGTCTAAATGGAACCTTTCTGAAGAGTGACTCCTCAGATATGATTGACCCCAGTCAGATTTTCCCAGACCACAAAGGCCCACATCTCAGGAGGAGGGTGGATCCAGTATCAGGTTTCCCAACAGATGAGACATAGCAGGTTCTCAGACTTTCCTATGAAGACTCTAGACTCTGTGCTTTTCCTATCCTGCCCAGAAAGTGCCACTTGTCAGCCCAAAGCTTCCCAATAGCATAAAATGATGTGCTGCCTTCAATTTTCAGCAGCCATTCACCAACAGTGGGGTGGCTGAGACAAGGCTGAGGTAGAAGGTGGGTTTAGATTGCTCTATTTCCAGCCCCTGGAGCCTGAATTCCCTGAAGGAGGGCAGCCACTTGAGCTGGGTCCCACCTCCCTTTTCATAGGGAAGATAGACTCTTCAGGGAATTAAATCCATTCTCCTGACTAGTTACTTTGTCTCTCAGACAAGCCTTCATTTGGCCTTTGCCTGGAGTAGAGCTGACGCCTAAGAATGCTCCCAGTTCTACCTAATGAGCTGTTAAGAAATAGAGAGAGACAGAGAGAGAGAGAGGGAGAGAAGCCTTTTCAGAATTGAACCCCCAGCTCCCTGCATTTTCCAATCAAGAGCTGGAGTTGGTAAATGGCGCTATGTGTCTCCAGGCTTTCTGTGCCCCCTTTTCTTGGAACCCAGCCCTTTTCCAGTATTTTGCATTGTCTAACTCAAAAAGCCTTTGGATTTTTATTTTTTATTTTATTTTTTTCCAATCAGCCATGCCCCTCTCAGTTGGGCAAAACCTCCTGGTTCCTTTAGTGCTTATTCCAGGTTTATTTGTGCTCAGGCCTATTTTAAGCAGTCCAAACTTGTTAATTAATTCTGCGATTGGAGTTGGTAGAGCTAATTCCCTTGCTCCTAGTGGAGTCTATTTCTTTTCCCTTTGGGGAACCAGCCTGTTGTGCCTGTGGGGGAGGGGCGCTGGTCCCCAGGCTTGGGAGACTTAATAGTTCTGTGTGGGATCTCGGCTGTTACACCTGTTCCAGACTGGTGTGTGATATGTATCAAGCCACTAATGTCCCCTCCACAGTTTTCTGCATAGCTCCTGTCTATTTATTAACTCCCCTGTGGGGCGAATTAAATTCCACACCTCACTATGCCACCAGCTTACCTCAGTCTTTGCCACAACTTAAGACAGTATTTTACCGGGTGACTCTCAAGAAATATAAATATTGATTTTTCCATTAATGATAAATAAGAAAAATCATTTCCTAGTATAGTCTATAATAGAAGTATGAACCTTATACAACACAGCTTTTCATCTAATTTTATATAGATTGTTTTAAATTTTCATTGTAGGCTTCAGTGCTGGATGCTAAAGAAAGCCAAACAATTATGTTCTTGTAGTACATATAAGATGCAGGTTGTAAAACCATTTCAAAAAATGTATTTATTTTCAGGAATACATGGTATCAAAGTTTATATTAATGACTTTGGCATACAACTACAAGATTCCTTGATACATACATAAAGTACATCCATTGCCTTACAAATAAATATATATAGTCTCATAGTGTAGTTTCATCCATCCATTAATTGCAACATCCAACCAATGCAATTAAGTTCTATTCCTGCCAGGACAGAAAAGGTTGAGATATAGGAAACTGAGCATGTCTATACTACACAAGCACTTGGAAGACCAACAATCTTCCAGTGTGGGTCATATGTGCCCCAGAGGCACAGATCCATATATCTGTTTTCCATACAATGACACATATCCCTATTCCTTAAAATGACAAAAATGAACGTCCACAGTAGCAGATCCAAAGTTATCTGAAAATCCTTTATAATTGATTAACTAATATCAACTCTTTTATATAAAAATACAAGATATAGACTAAGATGTTTGATGGACACACAGGGTTGAATTTTCAGTAGGTAAACTGCCATATTAACAGGCAAGATCCCCTAATACTGATGTCAATAGCACACTGTGGAGTTTGAACAAAAATACAAGAGGACAAGTTTAATTTCTAAGCAAAGGGTAGAGCATTCACTAGCCTTGGTAAGTACAGCTTTAAGGAAAATAAAGACTGAAAATCAAGGATATGATTCTCGTGAAGCACAGTTTTTGAGTCCTCTAAGTCAGAGGTGATTCCTGGAATGGAGGTGTTTTGTTTTGTTTTGTTTTATGTGGAAAAGCAATATGAAAATCTAGGACTCAAGGAACAAAGCACCAACAGAGCTAAGCAGTCATGAAGAGCTTACAACTTTAGTGACCATGATGCTATCATAAAAGCTAACCTCCTGACTGAGCATGTGAAAATGCTGCAAAAATCAGATCAAAGACTAATCAAGGCCACACATGGCTCACCCCTTTAAAAAGCATATGCATTAAAAGCAGCAATGCTAGTGGGGATTGTGGGAAGATTGTGGAGTAGGAAGCTCCAGGAATCTGACCCTCCATCAGCACAGCTAGTAAGCAGGGAGGAACTGAATCAAATATTCCAAAACTCTAGGGAAAAGTAGAACACTGTGCAGAATCCAGGGAAGAACTGGAGAAAAAGCCTGGGAAATCATTGTAAATGCTGGTGAGATGCACCATCTGGGCAGTGGCCACTGACACTCATCTTGCAAGAATGGAGCAGGCACCACTGAGCAGTGAGATACCCAACTCCAGACCCTGGCAACACTTTCTGATGTGAGGAATGGATATAGAAACCCACCTCCCCAAGATATAGAAGTGTGCTTCCCTATTGCTGATAACTACTATTGATTAGCTATTTCAGGTCCCTGGATACCCAGCTCTGACTGCAATCATTATTACAACTCATCCCAGGCAAAGTGGCAGAAGAGACTTAAAGACAGTCCTCTTCCTCAAAACAAGGGAAAACAATTAAAGGGCTGAATTTACTGGGCAAGAACAGAATTTAAAGAGAAAAAACAAATAGATAAAAAAATCAGCTTCAGAGGAGACGCCCTGGCACTCCTGTTGGCCCCTCTCTCAACCCCTCACCAGGGCACGATGAAGCAGGCCAGCACTTCCTTTGTGGGTCCCTGGCTTTGTTCCAGTAGGGAAAGAAAGAATTGGGAAACTCCTCTCTGGCTTGCATCTGGCTTGCATTCTACTTTCCCTCATCCTAGAAATTGCCTTCCGGGCAAAAGCAGATTGAGACAGTGAAAGCAGTGTAAGAAACAATTGAGCCCAGCAGCTGTAGGCAAAGGCACACCTGCTTTAAGTCATGTAGTGGAGATTTGAGAGAGGGAAATCTGTTTCATGGGGAGATAAGAGGACATTCAAATCCCTGTACATAAGGGAACTCTGAAGGCTACTATCAAGAAAAACCCAGGACAAGATGCGGGTCCAGAAAAGACAGGAGGACCCTGCACTTTGTATTCACCTTGGGCTGACATTCATGATAAGAGGGTTGAACTCTGAGAGAGAACACTAGCCAACACAAAACAGATACACAAAGTCTGTGAAAGGTGTGTTTTGCATTAGTTTATTTGGTTTTGTTAGTCCTTGGCACTCAAAAAAAATCTTTCCTATCATTAGCTGGATGCAAGAAACACCTTGAATAGGTGGAGTCACATCTCCATCTAATCAAAAGGTCACACCAACAATTGGGCATGTAACATCTCTGTGAAGATAATCTAATCAAAATCTTCCACCCTACAATATTGAATCAGGATCAAAAGATACAGCCACCCCAACAAGTTTGGATCAGGATTAAAACATGGCTTTTCTGGGGTACATAATAGTTCCAAACTGTCACAAAGAATATGATTGAAAGGGTATACCGTGCCATGTATCTTACTGATTAACTCATATAAATAAGTTCTCAGAACTGAATGAACCTTGGGGACGATATGTTGTCAAAATAAACCAGAAACAAAAGAACAATTATGCTATGGCCTCTTTCAGAAAATACTTGTAAGAAAATTGGAGCCTAGACTTAAAGCTCTTTAGCAGCCACACTTAGTTCAAAGTTGTAAGTGTTTTTCTAGACTCTGAGACACTGAGCTATCTGAGTATAAGCTATTACTCCCTTAAAACTTTGAGTACCTCTGTGACACTTAAAGCTCTGAGTTGGATTTCTACAGCTCTGAAAGTCAGCATTTCTATATACAATAACAATTAAAATAACTGAAAAAGAGATCAAACTTTAATTAGAAATAAAAATGAAGCTGATTGGCTGGGTCTAAGGTAAATCAGAATTCAGGCTAAAAGGTGACAGTGTATGTATTCTAGAGCTTCACCTACTGTATGCACTTGGCTTACAATAAGGGAGTATATTCAATTGGTAAACACAGAAGCACTTCACCATATCACATACAAAAAAGAGCAACATAATAATCTGGCTTAACATAAAACATGATTTCCAGACTCAATAGAAAATAGATGGTTTCCAGCAGCCTGCCATAAGTTCCTTCCAGGAGCACAGCTAGGAGGTGGAGCAGTAGGGAGGGCAGCTCTAGTCCTCTTGCCAGTTCAGCGGTGGCAATTGGCCTGGTTGCCCAGGTGTGTGATATGGATACAAGCCACTGCACACTTCCAGTCCACATCCTCTTCCAGATGGTGGGAACCTTTGGATGACTCACCTGTGGCCTTCAGGCCTTAAGTCTTTGGTCATCCTATACCTCATTCAGCAAAACATCCAGTCTCCCTTCATAAATCCAGCCTTTAAAGAATTCTACCTTGGTCTATTTTCTCATAATAGTGTAGATGATGAAGATATAATAATTTAGCAATCTTATAGCAATGTTCGTAAAAGGACCAAGGCAGATATTATCCTCAATAGAACTCTTTAACCACTAGGACTCTTTTCCAGTAAAGCACAGGGACAATTTGTCAAACTGTTAAAGGTTTGTCTGAGTGTCATCAGATATGCTGGTATATAATTAGTTGTTACCTCTAACTGTGCAGCTGACTTATTTCAACTTGCTATAAGTTTTGTTCTTCCTTTGGACAGATAATGTCAAATTCTTTGTAGCAAGGATCATAAGTCCCTATGTTCTGTAGTTTGGCCTGGCACTTTTCCAGGAGGTCCTTCACCTGCTATTACTTGGCATCTACCAACAGCTTCTCAATCTTCCTGTCGCTCTCAGGCAATGGGATTGCTCCATCATGAACGCCGTTGAGTATCTTACCAACATGATCATCTCATGATTTATTTACATTACAGAATATATTACTTTTGGTGTTGAAGTAATCTATGTCTAATGCTGAACAATATGACCGTATAATGCACAAAAACATACTTACCAATAACTTGTATAGTGAAAAATTAGATAATGGTTGTTTCAAGTGCTTCATGTGGTATAAACCCTTGGTAGTTTGTTAAATAGGTGTCTGAAAATATTCTAATCAGATCAAGAAAAATTGGTTGGTGGTTTTAAATGAACTGGGAACAGATTATTATTTTTATTATTTTAAATCATGGAATATACAACACATTTCCAGAAATAAATTAGATTTGGGCAATGAAGGAGGCTTATTTGACAAGTTTTTCCTTCTGTGAAGATACTTGAGTAATATTTTTCCTTTTCCCTGACAGGCCACAATTACATAGATTTATTTATTATTTATTCTATGATTAGTTACAAAAGTATAGTTATAAAAGGCAAACATAATTGAATCATTAAAACAAGACTAAATAATTTACAGAAATACAATTCTTTCTATATTAAATAACAATGATTTTAGCAATAAGCAAAAGATTACATCTGAGATTCTTTTTAGCCATGGCAACAAGAGAAACAATACGCATTATAGAATAGTTACTGTCTGGTGAACTGAAGCCCAATATTGGGCTGGGGAAAATTTGTTTCCTGACACTGTAATTATTTACAATAAATTAAATTAATGCAAAATTCTTGACAACTGAAGTAGTATTTGATTCTATTTCACTATTAAACTTCCCCAATTTCACAATACCATTGTTATTTAAAAGAATGATAATTCAATGAGAAGAATGGTATTGGTTCCAGTATTCCAGGGAAATTCTATGTAATAAAGTATTAACTTAAAGTTAAAAGGTGATTAAGTTTGAATAAAGTAGATTTTTCAAAGTACATTATAACAGAAACAATGGCTTAAGTTTGTGTTTGTTTGTCTACTTGCTTTGTTTTTGCCCATTAATGAGGATAGAATCAGCAAAGAATGGAATTATTTTTGACTTGGCCATTTTGACATGGCTACTTTGCTTTCAAGAGAAGTTATAGCTTACATTGTTTTTTATATTATATATATTATATGAAAGAATCAATAACATTTATTAAAGATGCAGCACTCTTTCCTAGAAACTAAAGAAGGCAAAATGTTTTTTTATACTGGAAATTTTATAAACACCAACAGCCAACATCTCTTAGGTCACCTGAAGCATGAAAAAGCTGTTTATGTGGAAGGTCAGTCTAAACTACTAAACAAGAGATACAAATAGCATTTGCTGAAAAACAAAATTTGATTCCATTTAAGAATACACAGTAGGTCAAAGCAGGTTATAAAACAAGGGGTTGTCTCTAGGGAAGCTGATTTAATGACCTAAATAATAAAAAGTGGTAATTAGCATTCTAGCTATCTGTGGATAAATAAATGCTTTTGGAGTGTTAAGGGCACTAGAGCAGACTGTTAACTAGTTTAAAGATTCCCTCCTGAAGTTTTATTTACACTCTAAGTAAAAAACAAGGATTTCACATCTAAAAATAACAGGACTCTAAGCACATATTCCACATGTGAATCTTAAATCCATTGATTCTATAGTAAAAATAAATGAAAGATTATAAAAGGAAAAAATGAATAAAGATGAATAAGTTCTGCACCAAACTGGATCATGCTTATTCTCTGCAAACAGACCCCTCGGAGCTTGCTGAGCTTTGTGGAAAGGGGGAATTATATGCAGTATCTTTCATGACACATCTAGCAGAACATTTATAGGTATATCTTATTTACGTGGGTATGGTGGCACCCAGGTTGGGAAGCAAACATTTTCATACTTTCTCCTACTTGTTCTGAGCCACATGTTCTGTATCAAATTTCATAGGTCTCCAAGAGAAGGAAGCTAAGATTGGCTATAGAAAGTTATGTTTTACAACAGCACAATATGAAAACACTTCCAAGAAGAAATTGTCAAGTGTGTGCTACACGAACAAACTCTTCATATTTATGCTCATACCCAGAAGAGAATTTCTCAACCTAAAAATGTAGCTAGGTGTCCACAGATCTCAAGATCCTAAAAACCCTGACCAAGTTGATTTACCTCTGA